>BQNB010155517.1:0-15387 GCA_026074375.1 Tanacetum coccineum
ATCGATATTAATTTAACTATAAACAAAAATATCAGGACCTGCAAAAATATTATTTTAAAGAGTTTATTATTTAACCATCTATTAATTTTATTTTTTTAGAACGGCAACTTTATTAAAAACCACTAGCAAGAAGCTAGAAAAACAAGGAAATTAAATAAGGATGTTGAATCCAGCTATCCCAACGAAAAGTACATTTACTTCTAGCACTACACCAGTTAAACGAGCGCAAAACTATATCATCGAAAAGAACATCTTTCCGAGGCTTTTTTGCAGCGAACAATAACTGGTCGAATAATATAAATTTTAGAGTAGATAGATAGTTATGAGGTGAAATAATATAAATTTTGTATAAATGTTTTGAAATTCAAGTTTATAGTATATGGTCGAATATTACATGTTTTGAGAGTTAATATATAAGTGGATAATGCTTATTTTTACTTCACATTTGAAGATTTTTTTCAAGCATATGATTGAAAATATCCTTGTAACTATTAAGTGTTATTTCATTTACCCATATCAAGATTGATTTTTAAACAATTTAACACTCGAGAAGAATTATTTTCTTATTTTTACGAGTCAAATCGTACGTCAGCAAGACCATTGCCATGTCGTCATTTGCTTATTTTTTTACCTTGTTTTTTCTAACAATAGTAATTAAATACCATTAAAGTTTGAACTACATCCCTCATTACTATTAGAGACCATGCTTCAAAACTTTTTTACTTTCATAGATTAATAATATGATTATTTAGTAACCATCTACATTTTTGGGTAAAGGGTTTCTCCGGTAAATATTATTACACCAAAAAGCTTTAAAGTACAAAAGATGAGAATGAAATCTCTCACCACGATCCATGGAGGACACTTACAATCAACAACTAGCAACTACCCAAACCACTATATAAGAATGACAAGTCATCCTTATAACTAACCAAACAAACTACTTCCTAACACGACTATTCATGCGGATATCATAACGATCACAAAAAGCTTGCATTTGCTCCGGTAAATCATTAACCTGAGCCTCATAGTAACCGTCTACATTTATATCAAAATAAAAATTCTATTTTTAATGATAAAGTTGTTGAGGATCTTTATAGTGCTATAACAATTATATAGCTTACTTTCTCCGTCTCAAGTTATTTTTCCATATTTTATTTACGTGTTTCCTAGTTGACCAGTACAAAGAATAAATAAAATATTGATCAACCTATTGTATTACTTTTATTTGGTTATTACAAAAAGGTTAAAAATAAATATTAATTAATTTTTAGCACAATTAAATGATTAGCTAGTGGTAAAATTGTTCTTATGCAAAAAGTAAGAAAAAAATCAAATATTATGCTTTTTATAAACTGCGTGTTTTTAATCATAAAATATATATTTTAAGACAAAAGAGATTAGAGATGCATACAATGCAATTTCATTTCATCATCGCTATCGTGCAAAGAAATTAAATGAACCAGTAACAAAGTTTCATTAAGAATTATTAAAATCACGCAATGATGTATTATGTTGATTTGTATATTATTGTTCAATTAAAAAGTAAAAAAGAATGAATAAGAATTTAATTTAGCATGACATGTTACTTTATAAATTTTTGAGTAAACTCCAAAATATTTCCTTGTGGTTTGCCCATTTACACCATACATCCCTGTCAAAAAATTTGGGACATATATATCTCCCCGCCAATAAACTTACATTATACGTCACAATGCTTTATTCAAACCTTCATATATGAAAGATCTGTAAATGTGTATTCGTTTATGATCATTGAGATGAATACAATAGGATACATATATAGCATGCATAATGAGCCTAACCTAGTTACATACAAATACAAAGAAGGCCATGGGCCGTATAGACTGTTAACAGTACGCAACCGAAGAGGCACACAAGTAAATTTTGAGAAAAAGTAAATAGATAAACAAAGTACTGTAGTACTTTTGATTAGAATATTCAAAAAAAACTTTAGTTTTATTAACTCTTTTACCCACGTGGGTGATCTTACACAACTTATATAGAAAATAATTTTATTCATTTTGCTTCTCTTTTCGCAATGCATCTTCTTCCTTCGCCATTATAACTTCTTCTTTCATTTTTATCAAAAAAAGAATCTGAGATCTATCTTTCAAAAAAAGAACCTAAAATATGATGCCCATGTTTTGGGAGTTATGTATATAAGTGGAAATGTTTTTTTAACTTCACATTTGAAGAGTTTTTTTTGAAGTTTGAAAACTTATCCTTTGAAATTATTAAGTGTTACGTTATTTGTTTTACCCTAGATTAGATGATTGATTTTTGTATAATCCAACAGCAATGAGAAGGATTATTTTTTTTATTTTCACGATCTGTCAGCAAATCTGTACTTGCAACTAATGACATTGATGTGTCGTCATTGGCTTTAGATTTTTTACCTGTGTTTTTTCCGCCCTTAATAGATGTGAGTGTAATCTCGTGCTAGCCGTTAGAGAGATTGAGAACTTACAACCCTGCATTACCTGACTGTAGTTAGCTCATGGTATTAAAACTTGTTTGACTTTGAATAGATTGATGTTAAATGGTTATTTAGTAACCATCTACATTTATATCAGGGTATGATCTCTTTACGTATGTCGCAATATAAGAAATAGAGTTGTTGTATTTTCAAGATGATTAAAGTATGTGAGGAGCTTTACCGCATATGTACAGATTTTGTGCGGTGTGTTAGAACCTATACTATTCGCTTACTCTCTCCGTCTCGAGTTATTTTTTCATATTTTTTTTACCGGTTTTTTAATCGATCACTGCAAAGAAAAATAAATAAAATTTGATCAACTTATTGTATTAGTTTAATTGAAAGTTATTATTATAAAATAAAAATATAATTATTTTTTAGCATAATTAATTAATTATTTAGTGTAAAATTATTATTATACAAAAAGTAAGAAAGATAAAACATTAAATAATATGCTTTTAATAAATTGCGTGCTTTTAATTATAAAATAAACATTTAAAGACGAAAGAGGTTAGAGATGCATACAATGCAATTTCATCATTGCTATCGTGTAAAGAAAATCAAATGGAGTAAAAACTTCCTATAAGAATTATTAAAATCTCGCAATGACGTGTTAAGTTATTTTGTGTATCATTGTTCAATTAAACAGGTTACAAGTTAGAACTTGAATTTAATTTAGCATGACACGTTAGTTTATACTTTTTCCGTCTCATTTTTATTGTGCCTTCATTTGCGTTTTTAAAGTTTTTTGTTTTTTTCTTGTGTCTGACTTGTTTGTATCAGTTTTGTAAATTTTGTTTGTGTTATGTTGTAGAAATATAGAGATCGTTAAAATAGCATATATTAATATTTTTACACATCTTTACGTTTTGATAATCACAAAATATGTAAAAGCGTTCAATGAAATAATTAAACGGTAAACACGTGCGATTAGTGTAGTAAATTTTTATTTCGAAGGAAATTTTAGATTATCACTTAAACAGGTATGATAATATAATGCTTAATGCATTTTATTATCAAAGGAAATTTTATTCAACCTCGAACTTTTGGTAAAATGTTGCAAAATTTTTTTTAAACTTACAAAACATTTTCTACAATTAAAGAAGTAAATGTTTATCAAAATAAACATTTTGAAATTCAAATTTTCGGACTTTAAAAAGGCTTAGATAAGTTTTCAGGTAAATTCTCCTTACACAAAAGGACAAACTGGAAGTGGTGGCCTCAGTCTAGGGCTGGCCCCTCTTACTAAATACTCGTACGCGGCCCCCTTGATATCTGTAAGGGGAGACCGTCCACAGTACTTATTAAAGGGGGGACGCCGCTATATGGTGTAGTACGCTCCTCTAGAAATTGTTCCTATAAATACTGGACGTATGTTCCCCAACTATTTTTCTCACTCCTTTTGGCACTTCATTATTTCTGATCTCTAAGGATGTGTAACTCGCTCTACACATCTTGAGTTAGAAGTTCATTGATACATTTAATCATGAAAGCTGTTTATTTTTGAAGTGATTCCAAGCTAAGATTCTCATCAAGTGAAAAAGAAGATACTGTCCATCATCAATGTGAAGAAGTATTGGAATGTGTGTATTTGCAATTTGTTGCATCTACATATCATACTTGTTAAATCATTGTTGTTGTTGTAAAATCTTGTAAAGTTGGGTATCAGATAAGAGTTGCTTGGTGTACCGTTTGTAAGTATAGTTGTCTTCGTGATTTATTAAAGTTGGTGATATTGAGGTGTGAAAATAGAAGTGATGTAGTGAAGTAGTGTGGTGAAGAATACTGAAAGGCGTGGAATGATTGTTGGCGTAGTTGATGTAAAGTTTTTGTTGTGAAAGTCGTTGAAAGTAGTGATGAAGTTGTGATAGGCGTGATGGGATTGGTTTATGCTAAGATTAAAAATTCAATATATAGCGTAGTTGTCAAAAAGTTGAATAAGGCGAAGGGTTGTCTGTACGGTTTTTTCTCCGCCGATAGGGGTTTGTTTGACATGAGTGAAGAAAACTATCTTCGTACTTTAGGTGATGCTCGAGGAGTGGGTGAGGAGGATAGAGGGCGGGAAGAGGTGCTTCGTTAACCGAACCACTATAAATCCTTGTGTTGTGGTTTGATCTTTCTAACTCGTTTATCTGGCTTTAATTTCTTTATTTGTTCTTATTCTATTTATATTGATTGCCATATTGTTTGCAAGTATTGAATTTAATGAGTCGAATCTCGAATCTAAGTTTTTATAAACAAACATAAACATTAAATTAAAAAGCGGTAAACTATTCAACCCCCTTCTAGTTTTTCACATGTTATATAATACTTGATGCAAAATATATAAATGAATTGGTTTTTTAAATAATTGTATTGGTATAATTTTCATAAAGTATTATATAACACAAACAAAAATATTAAATATCAAAGTTAAAAAAGATTGACTTCAAAAAGTCAAATGAGAACAATAAAAATGGGACGGGGTGAGTAAATTTTTTACTAAACTAAAAAATACATCTCTTCGGTTTGCCCATCTTTACACCATACATTCCTGTCACGAAAGTTGGGACATATATATATCACTCCGTCAAGACTTAACACCCCTCTTGTTAGAACCTCGTTAGTAGATAACGAAAAAAAATTGCATCGTTCGTTTCCAGCGATGTATAATGTCTAATGTTTATTGATGGAGGGATGTATATTTGTAATCTCTTTTGACAAGGATGTATGGTGTGAAAATAAGCAAACCAAAAAATGTACTTTAGAGTTTACTTAAAATTTGGCACACCCCAAAATCGCAGCGAAAGATAACGGGACATGACTTTCATAGCATACAGTCACAAGTTATATCGAACGACCTTTATATGAGTCGTTTCAAATACACATTTTGTTACATCAATAAAGTTTTAACAAAGGGCAATTTCTAAGAGTTTACATCGTAAACAAAAGAAGATTTTAGTTCACAACCAAACGTTATAAGTAATGCAAGAAATCTTCAACATGATGAGACCACAAAATGTGACTCTGGTATGATGCCCCAAAATGCTACCCATGAGTGTGCAACTAAGGACCTGAGAATAAAATGCTAAAACGGGTCAACATAAAGTTGGTGAGTTCATAGGTTTAACGTTAAGTAAAAAGTAGTATGGACACACGATTTATGACTATTGTATCACATACAATATCATGAAAATATTTTAGAAACCATCGTGTCACTCACAATGTCTTGAAAAAGTTTTAGAGACCATTGTATCAGTAACAATGTCTTGAAAAAGTTTTAGAAAACGTTGTGTCACTCACAACATCTTGAAAACAATGAGACCATTGTATCACTCACAATGTCTTGAGACCGTTGTATCACTCACAACGTCTTGAAAATAAACAAGACCATTGTATCACTCACAGTGTCTTGAGACAGTTGTATCACTCACAACGTCTTGAAAATAAACGAGACCATTGTATCACTCACAATGTCTTGAGACCATTGTATCACTCACAACCTCTTGAAAATAAACGAGATCAATGTATCACTCACAGTGTCTTGAGAACGTTGCATCACTCACAAAGTCTTGAAAATAAATGAGACCATTGTATCACTCACAATGTCTTGAAACTAATGTATCACTCACAATGTCTCGAGACCGTTGTATCCCTTATAACGTCTTGAAAATAAATGAGATCATTGTATCACTCACAATGTGTTTAGACCGTTGTATCACTCACAGCGTCTTGAAAATAAACAAGACCATTGTATCACTCACAAATTCTTGAGACCATTGTATCACTCACAACATCTTGAAAATAATCAAGACATTTGTATCACTCACAATGTCTTGAGATCGTTGGATCACTCACAACGTCTTAAAAATAAATGAGACCATTGTACTACTCACAATGTCTAGAGACCGTTGTATCAATCACAACGTCTTGAAAACAAACGAGATCATTGTATCACTCACAATGTCTTGAGGCCATTTCGTCAATCACAATGTCTTGAAAAGTATTAATATTGATTTAGAAACCGTGAACAACACAAAGGCGCGAGAAAAAGCATGTATTCATCCAACTCAAAATAGTATCAACAACCGTATTAAACAAGTAAAAACTTTAAACTTTGTGGTTATAGACTAGGTTTTGAAAATGACCCAGTTCCCTATAACCTTGGCTCTGGTACCATCTGTAACACCCCCAAAATCAGGTCGCAGCGGAAAGGTAACAATGGGGTGCTACGTCAAAGTACAAAAATCAAGATATAGAAAACGACCTTAAATGGACGTTAAAAATAAGATTCATTCAATGTCATTACAAAAGATCAGAGTTTTCACGTTAGGTCCCATAGTTTTGATAAAAAGACATTAAGATTTTATAAGACAAAAGTTTCATTGAATTTAAGAAATCAGAATCCCTCTAATAGATATCCGTCACGGCTCCCATCCAAGCTTATGCCTCAGCACCTGAGATTAAAACATGCTAAAACGTCAACAAAATTGTTGAGTGAATTCATAGGTTTATCAGGAAATAGCGTGGACCACAAGATCGAAGTAATAGTAGACTATGAAACACATTCAATAGTCTAAAACATGTATTATTGCCCTAAGCTCATGACACCGAACCTTAACGTAATAAACTGTAATCAAACCAGTACTCGAGGTTTGTGCCCCAACACGGTTTTAGATGTTACAAAAACATCCTACGAATTTTCTCAATACAGGTGTTGCCAAACATCCTACGAATTTTCTTCAAATGTTAAATGCGTCAATGGTCAACTAGAAACCACAGCCTAGACGGAGATGGTTAGTCCTGATAGATCTATCCATAACACTAGCGTATACCCAGCAGGTAATTAACGGTTCATGATAAAAGGGGACTTAAATGGCAATACGATAACTTAGGCAATAATGTAATCAGGAAATAGCATACAGTTTTGAAAACACTTGTGTCCAAAGAAATCAAGCATGTAATCTCCCCCGTATTTAATAAAGCAAGTAGTAGAAAAAGGGGCTATGAACTCACCTTGAGTGAATGGTAATCAACAAGTATTCACAATAGAAAAAATGCGTCACGAAGGAATCCGAAGGCAACCTAATCCAATATAGGTCGTATAAGTACTAAACACTTTGATTATTTATAGGTCGTATAGCTCATTATACTATCGTTCGGGCTATCATAATTAAGAGGTCCGCTGAGACTATGGACACTTTTAAATCGAAATCCAACAACTCGTCGATACGCCACCAGCCCCCGCGCCGAAAGGCCATCATTAAGATACTCCCTATAAATATAGTACTGATTAATACCACATATAGGACTAATATATTTCAAATCACCATCTAATTGTTTTGGTAAAATTGTATTTAATAAGTAAAAACGTTTATTATTGCCTCTTTAGTAAAAACGACATAACTTTCGCGTTATTAAGCCCGATTTTGACGTTTCTTGTGCCCAACACAGCTTTCAGTATTAGATGAGTTATCATATTGACATTTTCAAAATTTGGAACTTACGGTAAACAGTATTTTTACTGTTTCAACAACAGACCCTAAGTTTTATTTTTAATCATTTTAGTTGTCGAAAACTCTAAATGTCGTATCTTATTCGTTATTTGCTATCGTTTTAGCGATTCTTTCGACACGTCTTTGTTTTTAAAAGCTCATAATATAAATGATGTTTTCATATTAAAAGTCCTCTCTGATGGAATCATAACTTTTTAATAAAACAATTTTATAAAACCCGGTATGTAACGTAACTGAAATCGTCGTATCTTTTATCGTATAAAATCGATTTTTCCGATTTCCTTATCATTTAGAGATCGTCAGAGGTGTATTATCCTTTATAAAAATGTAAAACCTATTTCTAAAACAAGAATTAAAAACAGCCCACAATTGCCTTAATCTTACATGAATTCATAGACTTTCTTAATTAACTTTTAAACACTATTTTATAACTTAAACATTTTTCCACTTAAACCAACAATTTAACTACTAAAATCTCATAATTCTATGATATTACCAATCACATATCATATGAAAAAATGTTAAAAATCAAAATTCACAAGTAAGTTATCCATTGAACACGTTAAAAACCCTAAATGGTGATTTTTAGTTATATAGAACAAGTAAAACACAAAAAATAAAAAAAGTAAAGACATAAAGGTTTTAGGTAACCTTAATATGATGTCAATATGATGACCAACAAAAAATCCAAACCCTTGTTCAAGATAATACCCTACTTCACAATCCAAGAAAACCATAATCCCACAATGAAACCCTAATCCTTCCTTTTCTTACTTCAATCCTAGTAAAGGACTTAACCAAGCCATTAAAACACCTTGAGGGTACCTTAGATATGAATGTTGAACACTTTTAATAGTGGTAAATAAAATTGAATGATTGGGTAGTGTATGTTGTTTTCAAGCCGTGGCTAGGGAGAAGAGAAAGAGAGAAATTGTGAAGTTTTCTTGCTAAGGAAATGAATGTTGAGAAAACTAACTAGTGTGCATGCTTATATATATCAATCATAGTCCTAGTTAACTAGTTGAAGTCAAACTCAAGCTCCAAGGGTGAAAATAGGTTTCAAGGGGAACATGGGGAGGTTTATTTTAGGGGGTCTTGGTCAATGTTGTCAAGTCTGGACCATCTAATGGAGCTAGGTTGTACCAGACTCAAGTTGGTATGCAGTTACTCTTGGTCCCCCTAGTTGGGGTTCTCCACGAAATCAAGGGGGGGGGTGAGGGTGTTTTATAATGTTGCTTTGATATTTTATGGTGATATACTTGTGTAAACTTTGAAGTAAAAAAATTGTAATTTAATTGATAAAATGTATAACTTGTAATGTAAAGTTATAGTTAGTTTATTTATGAACCATATGAGCTAACAATGTTCTTGGGTAAAGTTAATAAACTTTTGGGTATTGGGCATAAACATGGTATTTGTTGAAGCGTAAAAAGTTTTGGTGTTTCGGGAATGCCTAAACGTAATTTATCGCGAAACGTAAACGCTTTACGTAACCGATAAAATAAAACATAAGAAGTTAATTATTACTTTAGAAAAATAATATAATGCTTGCTTGATGAAAACTTTAATTCGTTTGGTGCCCGTTTGTGTTAATTGTTGATTTTTAACTTACGCGATTTAACTTAACTATTAAAATTAAAAGCGAACGCGTATGAGAAAAAAAATAAATAGTGAATTTAATAGCGTCGTACATTGATAAAAAATAAGGACTGTTACAACTAAGAGAGCTGAAATGAACTTATTGTGAGCTTATGAGTCATTACATGAGAACACTTAGAGCTATTTAGAGAGAATAAGAGCTTATAAATGAAAACAAGGTTATGTAAACTAAATGAGCTTAATATTAATGATCCAAAATAATTACAAAGAATGAAAAGTAGAAATTACATTTAACTAAAATACACTACAAGCAAATTTACTTAAAGAAAAATACAGAAAAAGAAGATATAATGAGTGTGAGAGTGAGAAAGTTTATAATGCATCTCTGAAGCTTCTAGTCCGTTGCTTGCATCCCACGCTCCTTCTAATCTCTGCCATTGGATTCTCTCAATGATTGGATCACAATTCTCCACCCTTGGATCATATTTAAGTCACACGGATTGCCAGCGTGGCAATCCGTGTGATGTGACCTTGTGTTAGTTATGGGAGTGAGTCAAGTGCAAATTCCTACTTCTCTTGTGCTTCCTCTCTTCCACGTGGCACCTCTATGTCGACGACCTTTACTTTTACACTTCCACCAAGCAAATAAGCTAACATAACTCCACCTATATATAACATACAAAGAACAAAAAGAGCATAAATATAGAAAGCAACGCCTAGCCAGCGCGATTGGTGATTGTTGTCCGAGTTGTGATTGTTTTTGTTCTTGTTTTGTGGGTGGTTATTGATGTTGTTGTAGTTGCTGTGGCGGCGGCTGTGAAGGCTGTTGGTGTTACGGGGTACCATTTCGAATTCCATTGCCTTTAAAACTATAAAAAAATATGAAGTGAATGAGAAATGACTTTTTGACCGGTAAAATTACCCTTACTAATATTTCCCTTCTCATATACAGTAGTACTTTGAAAATTTTCAACAAGTCAAACTTTTTTCCAACCAAACTTAAAAATTTACTATCAACGAGACTAAAGGTGAAACAAACAGAATAAAGAAAAGTCTATAACAAAACAAAATAAACACACCTTATATCAAAAGATAATCAAAGAAAACAAGGTCAAAAAACTGGTCAAATATGATTCCTGATGCTGGTCGACGACTTATTAGAGGTGGCGGATCTTGCTTTTGTACGAGGGAGTAAGGTGGGGGAATGAGTGAGTTCCTTGCTTTTTTGTATGAGCTCGGGAGTAAGCCGGTAAGGTAGTGAATAAGATTTGTCTACGGATATTAGCCACATGCAAGGCACGTGGATTATTGGTTCACATCAATCAGTTCCCCTTGAAAAGATTCTTGTCCTCAAGAATCATTTTCATTAGTATAAGAAATCTTCCTTAACGACTATTCGATAAACACCAACCTTTAACTACAAGAAGTTCACAATGATCACTTTCTGTCCAAGAAGTTAATGTGAGTTTGAGTCTGCGGTGGTGTGTCAAACCCCGTGGATTTGTCGGCCAGAATGTGGGAAACCAAGGTTACTGATTTTCATAAATTTCCAACTTAAAATTTATTCATGTGTGACATAATGTATTGCTTTCATTATTCATTGATAACTTTGAGGATCACGGAACAAAAAGCACAAAAAGTGTCCAAAAGGATAAATTTATCGTCCCCGACTTTCACTTCTCCAAGCCAAGCTTAAAAACAAGATCATTGTAAAATACAAGTTATGATGCTAACACTACTCATAAAGCTAATTGTGTATTACTTCTCCTCCCTTATTTCTAATTTTGTATCTCAAGATTTTATTTAAGTCATATACCCGAAGGCTCTTTAAGACTTTATTTCGATATTTATTAATTCTAAAAATAAAGGGTAACAGTTAAGACGCAATAATTAGTTCCTAGCCATTTTCAAAAGATCAAATGTCATCAAAATGAAGTCCACATCGAGGCGACCAAAATTTGGCTTTTATTAGGTTACTTAAGCATGGCACCATTCATGTCATATACCCTTAGGCTCTTTAAGACATAAATGGGTCAATCTTATTTGCACCATATACTCTAAGGCTCTTTAAGGTACAAACAAGACAAAAATTAAGCAACATTATCCATTCCATATACCCTAAGGCTCTTTAATGGAATGGAATAAGGCTATAATTTCGACTTAATAAATTCCTACTTTACCCCATATACCCTGAGGCTCTTTACGGATAATCAAAATATTTATACATGTTATACTCATATAGTATGGCCAAATTAAGTATTCCTGATGTATACTCATCTTAATCACAAAGGAACTAAAAAACTTCTATGAACTAATTATTAACCAAAAAACCGCACAACTCTATTTATTAAACAATTATATATAAAGTAACAAGCTAATGAAGAAAAACCACATAAACAACTTCTGAGCCTTAAGAAATCCAACTATTTCATGTTTAGCATCAAAACTTATATTCTACTCTATCATCTCTTGTTTTTCACAATTTAAAATTTCTAAGAAAGAAACTCGTGAATGCTTAGCCAAATAAATCGATCTTCGCATATTTAAAATCAATTATGAAAACTTGCAAAATCTTGACCTTTTCAAGCTAGACTTACTTTTTATAGCTCCTTGTATAAAAGATTAAGCAAATTCAATTCATTTAAGTGTTAAGGGAGAAAGCTAAGATATAAAACCGGTCGGGTCAAAATTTACTTTTGTTCTCACCAACGGAAAGCCTACATTCGTGTCAAAACACTTATTATTTTTATCAACTAATTTTTATTTTTCATCATTTTCTATATTTTTTTTTCATATATAAAATTTTAAATTTTTTACGAAAAAACGAGGTACGTGAGAACAACGAGCAAAAGGTAAGTAAGATTATATCGAAGATATATCACCCCATACTAAAACTAAACATTGTCCTCAATGTTTCCTAGTCTAAGGCTTAAAACCCCGTATTAGAACTCAAAAAGTCGAATGCATAATCCGAGCATGGAGAAAGTATCACAAAAATCTTAAGCCGTTTATAAAGTATGCTAAAAGATAGATGTTAGTCGATAATAATCTAGGATATCGGATTTCCCCAAACTAATGGCAAGCAAAGGCTAGGAAGCTCGAGTGGACCGGGACAAAACACCGAACACGAGAGTCTTCAAAAATTTTGGGTCAATCCTACAAACAATCACAAGCACAAACAACAAGAATCAGAAGAGTACAAGCCTCCTCACATCACATTAGAAATAAGAAAGAAAAAGGATAAGCATGGGGTGCCTCCCACGAAGCGCTTTGTTTTTGGTAACCGAGTCACATAGCTTGACTCGATCCCCGCATTTAGTTGTCCATGGGGATGGAACAAGTGGAAGAGCAAACTTCCATTTGACTTTCAAATGCCACCGGCTCAAGAGAAGAAAAATGAAAAGCGGAGATGCCGGGGTCAAAAATGGTATCCTCACTCCCGGAAGAGAGAGGAAGAAAAGAATCCATCGGATAGGTGAAATAAGGAAGAAAAATTCGGATAACATATGTGAAGGAAAAATAA
Source organism: Tanacetum coccineum (assembly GCA_026074375.1). NCBI lineage: Eukaryota > Viridiplantae > Streptophyta > Magnoliopsida > Asterales > Asteraceae > Tanacetum > Tanacetum coccineum. The sequence continues at coordinate 13,115 of BQNB010155517.1, forward strand.
TGGCGATCCTCAAAGGATAATTTCACATATGTTGGAGAAAAAATTATCTCCCAAATCCTGAGGTTGAAAACTTTGTCCTTGGTCATCAAATCATCATTATCAGGTTCATCCTTTAAGCTTCTTGGGTCATGATCTAAAAACACCTCGGAAGGGAGATTAGGGATAGTGTCATCAATAAGCAAACTCTCAAGATAGATTATATCTCCCTCCGAATCATGATCACCGTTCTCAATATCCGTAGAAATATCCATATCTAGAAAAGCATCGATTTCATCAATTACGCCTCCTGGGTCGAAACACTCATCCTCATTAGCATCGGAAAGAGGTGTGACTAACAAAGCCGGCTCATCAAGGTTAGAAAAACAAGATTCGTTGCTTTCGATATCCTCTAATTCTTCATTAAAAAGAGGATTTACTTCACTAGAAATGTATTCGTCACCAAATTCGAAAAGAGGGTTTGAATAAATTTTCACATTATCTTTCGGAACGTCCTCATCGGGTAATGACTCGTCATCACTGGAGGTAAAATCGTCATTTGAATCGAAGAGAGGGTTCGAGAAAGTCACGGATTTTTCCTCTAAGACGTCAAGAGGAGGAAAATCATCAATCGAAGATTTTATCATTTTAAGTTTCTCAAAATTAAGTTCTTTTGGAGGGAGAGGAGATGATGGATCATCATTTAAGAACTTCTCAAGTAGAAGAATATCTCCCTCCGGATCAAAGTCGTCATCACCAATTCCCGGTGGAAATGGTTCAAGAAGAGCGAGTTCATCGGCGAACTCCTCGAGAAGAGCATCACTAGTCTCAACCGGTGTGAGACTAGGAGAAGAAGAAGTGGTACTGCTACTTAATGGATTATGAGAAAGAGGGAAAGGAGATGAAGGATCATTATTTAATAACTCCTCAATTAAACGAAGATCTCCCTCCAGGTCAAAATCGGCATGATCAATTTCTAGTGAAATTGAATCATCTTTGAGATAAGCCTCGATCTCTTCCAAAATTAAGTCACTTCCCTTGAACGGAGTGAGGGAAAGAGAAGAGTCAGAAATAATAGGCTCAGAAGTCGGGGTGGGATTGCCACCCGTAGAATTATTAGAAAAACCAAGCACTTCTTGAGCATACTCCTCACAAGCAACGTCAATGATGTCAATTCTGTTAACCGACATATCATCATATGTAAAGGAGTATCTCGTAGTTTGATTGAGAGTAAAAGTTACGACTTTGTCATTAACACGAAGGGTTATTTCTTCTCCATAACCATCAATTAAAGCACGACCGGTCCTCAAGAAGGATCTCCTGAGAATGAGAGGAACCCGAGGATTGACATCAAAATCAACAACAACAAAGTCGGTAGGAAAATGAAACTTCCCTACTTTGACGAATATGTCTTCGGCGATTCCCTTAGGACGAGTAATAGATCGATCTTCTAACTCGAGAGTCATACGAGTGGGGGTAAGTTAGGGTAGGGAAAGCTTTTTCCATATGGAAAAAGGCATAAGATTTATGCTAGCGCCAAGATCGGCCAAGGCGTGACATACATCCATTCCTGGGAAATCACATGGTATAAGAAACTTGCCGAGATCTCCAATCTTTTCGGGAAGCTTTTTAAGGAGCATCGCCAAACAATTCTCATTCAACGGTATCTTAGCTAATTCAAACAACTTATCCTTATTCGTGAGCAAACTTTTAATCGTAGAGGCAAATTTTGGCATCAAAAGAAGAGCATCCGCGAAGCTAATGTCGAAGTGCAAATCTTGAAAGATTTGAAAGAACTTCTCCATTTGATTCGTAGCTTTTTCATGGAGCTTTTGGTCATTAAGTCTAGAAGGATATGGAATACTAGGCTTAGGCAAATTCTTCGAAACATTGGGTTCCGGAATAGGAATGGGGTTAACCGGAGGTTGGATGTGAGCGGTACTTCCTTGGAAATTGGTTTGCTCCTTATCCGTTGTCTCCTCGGTTTCTCGTTCTACTACCATTTTAGGAGAAGGATTAGTAGGAATCGAGGGTCCCTCATAAGCAACACCACTTCGAGTAGTGATTGCTTTCATCTCATCCTTTGGGTTAGGAATAGTATTACTCAGAAGAGTACCCGAAGTTGAGGCTTGGTTTTGGAAAAATCCACTTAACATATTCTGCAAATTATTTTGAAAAGCATTTTGTTGATTCATCAAGACGGTTTGTTGAGTCTTTATTGTATTTTGAATTTCATGCTTAAATTCTCCTTTCAACGAGTTGATTTGATTTTGCATATTTCTCATCATTTGGTCATT
>BQNB010155518.1:0-15387 GCA_026074375.1 Tanacetum coccineum
TATGTTTCGGGTTTAATCCCAAAGCAAAACCCGAGCCCGGGTCCTAGTTAAATATCCCGCACGTCACATTAAATGTGTAGGGGTATATATATATATTTAGATATTTTCTCAAAATATCTAACTATATATAGATATTTTCTTATTAGAAAATATCTAATTTTCATTTATCAAAAATCTTTTTTCTTATTCTCTCTCAACTCTCTCTCTCATTTTCGTCTCTCTCTCTCTCTCTATTTTCTTGGATACGTGTTTCGTGTTATGAAGTGAAGTGTTAATCGGAACCTACATGATCTCTATACAATTTCTCTTCAAGAAACAACTTCATCAACTCTAATCTGTCTCATGGCTAAAGCATCACCAACTCAAGCATGGTTATGGCATCGAAGACTTTCTCATCTCAACTTCGACTACATCAACTTGCTTTCAAAGAAAGATGTTCTGATTGTTTTACCAAAATTGAAGTACGTCAAGGATCAACTATGTTCCTCTTGTGAAGTGAGTAAAGCAAAACAAAGTTCATTCAAGTCAAAGACTATTCCAAGTTCAAAAGGAAGGTTAAATTTGCTTCATATGGACTTATGTGGTCCAATGCGGGTGGCAAGCATAAATGGGAAGAAATATATTCTGGTAATTGGTATGTGCTTAATTACACATACCTTTTACCTTTAAAAACGAGCTAAAATATCCAAAACGATCTCAAAATGTCAAATATAGCGATTTCCTTAAATCGAATTCATTCGAGTAACCCTAATTCGAAGAATACAAACCGAGTTTGATCGACAAAAACAACCACTGACTAGTGCTAAAGAGTGGAACAAGCGATTATTACTACCAATTACGTATTACAGTACGAACTTCCAAAGCACATAGCGACATGAACAAGAAATGATCCTGCTAAAACCAAAGCCAAAAAACCTAAAACGCACCTTTTTTTTCTTCTTTTTCTTCATGGCATTAATTCCAACCTAGCTATGATACCACTTGGTGGGATTCAAAAGCACAAAAACCAAACATACAAAAATCGATACGAACAAAGCTCGGAGCTTTATTCAAATACCAAAACCAAAATTACAAAGACAATTCAAAGGCACTCAAACCCTAATTCCAAAGTTAAGAAACAAATATTCAAGGTACAAGAAAATAAAAACACATTCAATCCCCTATTATTATTGTGAGGCTAAAAAATTGGTGGCAAGTTCACACAAATTTACCAAACGCCCATTAGCAGTTTAAGTCACTTTCTAACAATTCTCCTGACCGTGACTTAAACTCTTTTCCATCCGGTCTTCAAAATCACAATTTCAAATTCCAAATTTACAAATGCTAGAGATATCTAGACTCAAATTCAAATCTAAATCGACTCGAATCCGCCGAAACGATCCAAAGACAAAACAATTGATCGATCTATAAAAAAATGGTCAAAACAATCCAAACGATCGAATCTTGAAAATGATACAAAATAAGCAAAATGATTCGAATCAAAAAACGATCCAAAACCAAAATCAAACGATCGAATCTGAAATACAATTCCAAAAAAAATTACAAACAAAGGATCGAGTCTGGAAACTACACTGTAACCGACAATTCACTAATCCATCGAAAATTCCAAGTAACGCAGAACAAATTCTTTAAACAATCAAAAAACCAATTCAATCCAAACTGACCCCAAACTAACCCTTTTTTTTCTTTTTCTTCTTAATCTTAACCGCATGAACCTTAATAAAAGAAACAATTACCAAACGAATTGAAGAGATGATTCATCAAACATACAAATTCAAATGTTTCCATGAGAAGAAGGAAGAACCTAAAAAAATCGAACCTCTCGAATCCCCACAGTGGACTCGATCGACAAGCAATCGATTCTTAAATCATTCAATCGAGAACCCTAAATTCAAAGAGAAACCAAGATGTCGATCGACAAAACAAACCCACGACAAGATGCCAGATTGGAACAAAGCGATTATTACTACCATTTGCGAATTACGTACGAACTTCCAAAGCCAAGCGATCAAGAACAAGAATTGATCCTTCAAAACCAAATCCAAAAACTAACGCACTTTTCTTTTCTTTTTCTTCATGGCTAATCCAACCTAGCTCTGATACCACTTGTTGGTAATCCAAAAGCACAAAACAAACAAACAAAATCGAACGAACGAAGTGGAAGCTTTATTCAAATACCAAACCAAATTTACATATATAAATCAAAGTAACCAACCCTAGTCCAAAAAGTTCGAACCAATATTCAAACGTACAAAAGAAAAACTAAACCCATCAATCCTCTTATGTTATAGGGACTAAATACAATTGGTGGCCAAGTCACACAAATTTACCAAACGCCCCTTAGAGTTTAAGTCACTTTTTAACAAGTTTCATGCCTATCTGTTTTAGTATTTGGATAATTGGGATTGTAAGACAATTTTTACTTACTAATGAATGAAGATATATGGTATTTTCATTCATTAATATAATAATTGTTATCTTATATTTTCATGTTTAATCCTTGAAATGATTTTATCATTCTAAATATGTCCATTGTCAGTCAACAATATGGGAATATTGTTACATAAGGCAAATGTGAGTGTTGGTATAGTCTTTTAAATATATGGATTTATTCCCACAAACTCATGTGTATTTTCGAGGGGATGCATATTGGATACCCCATCCTTAGAATATTTACTTTTGGATCCTTCGTCATGAGTAAGATATCAAAAATGGTTAAATAAGTCATCCTTAGACTTGAGATACAAAAGTTCTACTGTGTGGGATATCACCTTTGATTATAAGTCAACGCTAACCTGAAAATGGTAGTTATAAAGGCTATTCTTGGAAGTGATGTGAAGCAGCATCCACAATACTTGTAGTCAATAAGAATTTGTTCCTCCAATTGTTTAATTGAAGAATGAATACATGGCGCTTCTCTATAATTAATCAAATAACTGCATAGCCGTGCCCAAAAGGTAGTTCAAGATGATTCTTGATTACATTTGGTATATCTGGAATTATTCTAAACGATGAAACTAAATAGTTAAACTATATGGAATGAGTTAGGATCCATATCCATGGTTTAACGGTATCTAGAACAAAGGGATGATAAAAGCAAGAAATAAACTAACCATTATAAGCTGAGATTGTTTCTGAAACTTTATCTCAAGTATTTCTAATTTAAAGGTAATTGTGTGTGTTTGCTAGACGTTGCCAATTATCAGTATATCTGCAAGCCTACTACTCCGCCTCCCAAGTGGGAGCTGTTAGAATATGTTAGTCGGTTCCGCAAGTTATACGTTAGAAATACGTGAGCCTATTGGGGGCACACACGTTAACACTTAGAGATGTTTATTCACGATATATATTTAAATAGTCGTTATTTACCATTACTTGTATAACTAGTGTAACGAACATTTAAATAATAAACCAAGGGACCTTAACGAACAAAACCCGAACCCGAGGATGCCACATTTTGTTTGGCCAACCCTTCATAGGTTCTAGAATGGGTGTTTTGATTCGTCTAGAGAGAAAGCGGCAAGAAAAGGGAAAAATGTTTTCTTGATTCTACAGAATTTGGGTTAGGGTTGGGAGCCTATATACACCCCCCACCATACTCCTCATTCTTCATTCATTATTCACAAAATATTCCCTAAACCCTAAATTGTTCGGTGCCTTCTTTTCCCTTTAAAACCTTAACGGAACCCTTAATCTCTATTAAGGATTTTTGGTTTTTCCTTCCACAAATTTAGGGAGGAGAGTTATATTGGATACCAAAAAAGGTTGGATACTAAGGGACTCATTCCCACCATCCATCTAAAAAGAAATCAATGGTTGAGATTAAAAGGATTTTATTATTTCACCTATTTTTTAAAATTTAAATATCTCTTAAACCGTTAATCGTTAAGCAAAAAAAAATATACCATCACGACGAGCATTTAATTATCTTTCTATAGATATCCACTTTGATATACTTTCGACAAAAAAAAAATTTACGTTTTTTTCACGTCTTTTTCATCTTTTTTCCACGTTTTTTTCAGATTTTTCACGTTTTTCACTTTTTTTTTTACGTTTTTATTCACTGTTTTATTTAAGTTTTCACCGTTTTTCAGTGAATAAAGTTTTTTTCTTCGGTTTTTTTTTTCCGTTGTTGAATTGCTATTAAAATCATGCAAGTAATAAACTAACCATTATAAGCTGAGATTGTTCTTGAAACTATTATCTTAAGTATTTCTAATTTAAAGGTAATTGTGTGTGTTTGCTAGACGTTGCCAATTATCAGTATATCTGCAAGCCTGCTACTCCGCCTCCCAAGTGGGAGCTGTTGGAATATGTTAGTCGGTTCCGCAAGTTATACGTTATAAATACTTGAGCCTATTGGGGGCACACGCATTAAACACTTAGAGTATGTTTTACTTTACGATAAATATTTAAATAGTCATTATTTACCGTTACTTGTATAACTAGTGTAACGAATATTTAAATAATAAACCAAGGGACTAAAACGAACAAAACCCGAACCCGATGAAGCCCCTTGTTTGGCCGAACCCTCAAAGGTTCTAGAAAGGGGTGTTTGGTTCGTCTAGAGAGAAAGAGGGAAGAAAAGGAAAAATAGTTTTCTTATTCTACAAGAATTGGGTTAGGGTTGGGAGCCTATATAAACCCCCACCCTACACCTCATTCTTCATTCATTGATTCACAAATCAAATCCCTAAACCCTAAATTGTTTCGGTGCTCTCTTTTCCCTCAAAACCCTAACCGAAACCCCTTAATCTCTATTAAGGGATTTTTGGTTTTTCCTTCCCACCGAATTCGACAAAAACCCCATAAGGGTTTTTGGTTTTCTTGTTTCTCTTCTTTGGTGATTCAAGATTCACACGTGGTGCTTGATTGGTGGTTTCCTAGTTCGATTGAAGCTATAAACCCTAACTAGGGTTTCTTGTTATTCGGATCTAGGAATTTTGGTTCGGGTTAAAACCCTAACCGAATTAGGGTTTATTCGGTTTATTTGTTTTTGGTTCAAGACTCAAGTGGTGCGTTTGGGAATCGTTATAACACAAGGTGTTTGGTTCGTGAAGGTAGACTAGCAATCGACTCATACTTGGTTGACGTGTTTGTGTGAGCAACCGTAGAGGTGATAATTTAATCACTCGTTTCAAGATCAAGATCCGGTGTAAGTTTATTGATTTAACTCAATAAACAAACGGTTAGTAAATTACTTGTTTAATTTATATGTGTTAATCTATGTGCTAAAACTAGATCCATTCCGCTGCGTACTCGTAGCTAATTGGTTACCTAGATTGTGAAATCCCAACAAAATATACCTAAAAACAATTAAATAAAAACAATACTAACATTTGGCGTGGGTTTTAGTATTACACCTTGATACGAGTGATCTCGGTGGATTCAATTATAATTTAAATTCACATCCATTCATTTTAATCCGTTTCCGTTATCTAGGAATTATATATATTTTACATTAGTGGTAGTGTTGGCCCTCTCTAAAAGTGAACAGTAACCACCATAAATTATTTTTCAAATTCTTATCTACAGTAGCATAATACTAAAATAATGAGCATCATTCTCTCACAGTGTTCTTCTCCCCATTAATTTAATCGGATCTACAGTAGCATACTATTATTTTATTGCTGATCTACAGTACTTTACCATTATTTTATTGCTGACTTTATTTATATTATAATAGGATTAGCTAATATTTTATTTCCTCACTCCAATCTTCATCACCAACACAGATTAAAGACCAGTAGCATAATGATGCATAATATGGTGGATCATCCAATTTCCTTCTCACCTTCTCTATCTTCAACGCTTTTTTTTTCACCACAATGGTTTTCTCAAACAAAACAGCAAAACAAAAAACCGCCATGTCATTGAGTTTTCCAGCCAAGCTCCGTCGTCCTTGCGGTAGTCCCTCCGCTCCGGTGTGCCTTTATATGCTTATTTGACGTAGGTAAGTCAGATTGTATCCTTTTTTAAGTTTTAATGAATTGGGGTTTAATTATTTGATGATTAAAAATGAATTAAGACTTAATTATATGAATTTAAATTAATACTTTTATACGAAAGGTTGAAACTTTTTGATTTGTGGGGTTTCGATTTTGCATTTGTGTATTTCTTAGGAGAAATTTTAGAAGATTTGTCTCTTTAGTTTTTGGGTGTTGTCCGGGGTTAATAAGTTAGAGTGGGAAGGGGCTAAATTGATTACGGGTTCAATTATGTTGATGGTGATGCTAAGGTATGTTTTTTTGTTGTTGCCTGTAACACAGAAAGTCTAGGTGTGGCTTATGTTTTCTGTATGTGTGGTTATTTTCTTTTTTTAAGAAGAAAAATAGAACTGGAAACAACCTTCTTACATTTTTTTATAACGGGGGTGTTCAGGGCTTTATTTATTGTCAAGATAAGATGGAAACACTGTCGTGCTGCCGTTTACAGTATCAAAAGCGTCTTGTTGATTTCAGCATGAATATATAGGTAATATTTTGAAATGACTTCATTTTTACCCTTTTAGTTCGTATTTTCTTTTGCTAGCGATTTATGTGGCCCTCTTGATAAGGTTGTGCTTTCTAATATTTTCAGTTTTTAAGACAAAAGTTGAAGTGAAAGACACCCGGATTAACATGGCAATATATGCTCCATTTGTAAGTGTAGAAATGATTTAACCTGTTTTTATAAATTGTAGTTGTTTGCATCAGCCTTTGTGTTCGTATATAGAATCTTTGCGAAGTTAAAAGCATTTGAACCACGTGTGTCAGCAATATTTTTAGTAAACAATCTCATTACAAGACTACCGTGTTAGTTTATGTCTTCAATATGTTCCACATATTATACGCTTTTGTTTTGTTTAATTTGTTGTCAATTAGCTTAGCTGATCTTGAATGTAGGAAAAAGGAAAAGATGAAGGACGCATGATGCGGATAATCTCATTAAAAGACTACCGTGTTAGTTTATGTCTTCAATATGTTCCACATATTATACGCTTTTGTTTTTTGTTTAATTTATTATATACAAAAAGGTGTACATATTCCTGTTGATTAAGAAAGAATTGGTCGAGAATTGCTTATCGAATATCTGGTAAATCATACTCCTCTCCATACACTTGCAAGAAAGCAACTGATGTTTTTTATTTTATTTTAGGATAATGGAATAAAAGAGACACGAAGCGACTAAACCAGAGCGTTTTGTGGTTTATAATCCACAGCTATCTCAGCCTGTAAGGTATGCTTGATGCTTCTTTGAGAAATGATAGACGTCGTAACTGTTTTTCTATAAATCACAACCGAATTTTACCCATTTATAGTAAATGGTTCGAAACTGTGCTAATGATCTGTGATAACCCAGCTTTGCTTATTTTTTACCCCTAATCTTATTTACAGTAATTTTTTCTTTACTGCACTAAAAAGTTGCAAGTTGCTAATCCCGCTCTCATACCTCGAGTATTCTTGCATAGCAAGTGAAATTCAAGGTGAGCGTTACGTACTTTCAGCTAATATTTGTTAGCTTCTTTCGGCCTCCGCAATCTTTCCTTGCAATTAAATGTGAAGACCTATAGATCGTTAGATCCTTTAAGCTCAGGTTGTTTAGACCTTTATCTAGGATAATATCAATGTTCATACGTTATAAAAACAAAGCGGAATAAGAACAAAGATATTCAACAAGGTGTTCTTCATTAATAACCAAACGTTCTTCATAGCCCCAATTCTAGATGATCAATTCTAAAATGGTTATCTAACTAGTAACAGGAATCATAGATTCTTGATACTAAAACAAACAAACCCTAGGCGTCTACAATAGAGAACTCACGCCTAGAACACACACACGTTTTCTTTAGTCGACTCTCATTGAGAACACACACTTTTCTGGATACCTAAAACAATATGCCTGGACCTCCTTTTATAGCATAAGGAGTCAAGGCTTTACATGGAAACTATTAAAAGATATTAATGAGTAAATCAATTAAATATTCATCTTTATCTCTTCATCTTTATCCCTTTTTGACCAAATCTTTATTTTCTTCTGCATCTTGTAGAATCACACAATGATGACTTTGGTCCTTTTGTTTACATCATGTTTCATTCGTGTTTTGTCTTATTAACTCAAATATAATTCCTAACATTTTTTCTTGTACAGGTCTATGTAGATGACATTATCTTTGGCTCTACAAACAAGGAGTTATGTACTGGATTTGAGAAGTTAATGAAAGATAAGTTTCAGATGAGTTCTATGGGAGAACTTACTTTCTTTCTAGGATTACAAGTACAACAGAAGGAAGATGGAATATTTATCAGTCAGGATAAATATGTAGCTGAGATTTTAAAGAAATTCAACTACTCTGATGTGAAGTCTGCTTCAACTCCTGTTGATTTGGAAAAACCTTTGGTCAAGGATGGAGATGCTGATGATGTTGATGTACATCTCTATAGATCCATGATTGGGTCTTTGATGTATCTCACTGCATCTAGGCCAGATATCATGTTTGCAGTATGTGCATGTGCTAGATTTCAAGTTACTCCAAAGACATCTCATCTCTTAGCAGTCAAGAGAATTTTTAGATACTTGAAAGGCAAGCCAACTTTAGGCCTTTGGTATTCTAGGGATTCTCCATTTGAACTGGTTGCTTACACTGATAGTGACTATGCTGGAGCAACTCAAGATAGGAAGTCTACAACTGGAGGTTGTCAGTTTTTGGGAAACAGGTTGATATCTTGGCAGTGTAAGAAGCAAACTATGGTTGCCACTTCTATAACTGAAGCTGAATATGTGGCTGCTGCTAGTTTCTGTGGACAAGTACTCTGGATTCAAAACCAATTGCTAGATTATGGGTACAATTTCATGAACACTGTCATTAATATTGACAATAACAGTACTATTTGCATTATTGAAAATCCTGTTCAACATTCTAAAACAAAACATATAGAGATTAGGCATCATTTTATAAGAGATTGCAATACTAAAAAGTTAATACAAATGGTTAAAATTCATACTGATTATAATGTTGCAGATCTTCTTACAAAAGGTTTTGATGCAGGAAGATTTCAGTACTTGGTCTCAAGTATTGGAATGCTTAATCCTTAAATGTCTATATCTCTTTATGTTTTTGTAAAAGTTATGTAAAGGATTAATACTGTTAGTTTTCTCAATTAATACTGCTAAGTATAATTAAAAGTGCTAGTTATACTTAAGACTGCTTGTTAAAACTGTTAGTCATATTTGATGCTGTCAATAAGAAAATACTTTGGATCTTGTATTTTTGTGCTATGGACTAACATATGCAGGTAAAGCATATTGAATATCTGATGTTGAATGCTTCACCTTTGAAGAAATGTTTGAGAGAAAGTTAATGATCTTGGATCACAGTTTTTAACTTTTATTCATGGGTTATGCATAAATATGGATCCTCATGAATTCCCACATGTCTATCTAGTCTTTTCTAGTGTGCTTGTGATGAATAGAGGCATGTTGTTGTATAATTATTGAAGACAGAGTTAATACTGTTAAGCAGAAAATTACAACTGCCAGGAAAAAGTTAATGTTGTTGAGATGACATGGGAACCAAAGTTACAACTGTTGAGCAAATTCTTATCTCTTGAAGCATTGTTTTAGGGGAGGTCTATTATGTCAATATGCAGTCAAGTATGGATGGAAGGATATGTTATATCAAAAGTATGTTAAAAGAATCAAAAGCATCTAGGCATGTCAAAAGACGCCGAGACACCAAGATACCTTAGTATAGTGGTCCCCCCTGAAAAAGGTTGGCGATGAGGCTGTCCATAAGGAGTTGGGCGACAGAATGGAAAGGGCTGCCACTACTGCTTCTAGCTTAGAAGCAAAGCAAGACAGTGGTAACATCAAATAATACCCAATCCATGGCAACACTTAATGAATTAACTTCTTAGGGAATTGGTTCAGGTAGTGGAATTGGTTCAGGTAGTGGTCCCAGGTGCCAAGATACCTGTATATCGAGCAAACTATGTTGAGATTACATTAAACAGTCCCATTGAATCCAACCTCTCTCAGAGGTACACACTTGGAAGTGGGGAGGACAGTAAGACAACTATTGGAATTGATGAAATTTTGTACACATCTGTCATATAAAAACAGAAAGAGTGTCTTGGTAAGCCAAAAGAAATGAGAGATTTTATGAGCTTAAAAATAGAAAGAGAGATGTGTGCATAAAAACAGAAATGAGTGATTATGTGAGCAAAAAGAATTGAGAGATAATATGAGCATAAAAACATAAAGAGAGTTTACGTGAATCAAATTTGATGATGAAAGTTGTTTATTGGAATGAAAATTGTATAGTACGGTGTATTCTTCTTAAGTTCTCAGTTTCACTTAATGCTGCTAAGCTTAGTAATGTTTAGTAGGCTTAATATTACTACCCGTATTTGTTTATGGTTGTTAAAGCTATGTTAATGCTGCCCAGTTTAAGTTTCTGCTTTGAGGCGATTATTTAAATAACTTCGATTAAGGGTTTTATTTACTTCTTTATTCGATCTCACTTATTCAAACACTCTCTAACCATAAACCCTAATTCAATTTTCATCTTTGATCATCCAATTCATCATTATGTCAAGCCTTAAGTTTGGCTGAAAACGCCAATGTGTTCGAGTTCTGGAAAAACTCGAATAGAAAGTGATGGGTTTTGCATAGATAATTTGATTTCCTGAAAGCAAGTTCATTACATATGCGTTAATAGTCCAATCCATCATCTACAAAATCTTGTTTAGAACAATTTGGCAACTGCCATGGTACAACGATTAATGGAGTGTGAACAGTTACAACCCCTAGTGAAAAGAAGAATTATTGATACAGATCCAACATTAGGAGAGATCTTCACATGGATGATGTAGAAGGCACTGATTGTTTTCCAACTGCTTACTATCTTTGAAGAATTGGCCACGATGGGGTATAAAAGCCGTCTCAAAAGCTTACTTTTTTTATAAAGCCTTTTCTCTCCCCTAGAATATTTCATTCATACTATACTCAATGCTTAATGCTAAATCGACATGCATGGACATGAGTTCAGTAGTTCCATGGCTTCTTTGATCATATTCTTGGCAACTAAATCAGAAAGTTTATAATCTGTCTAAGTATATCTTTAATTCAATGGTGAAACACTTAGAATGGAGGAGTCAAATACTTGCTGTATCCATGTTTTTTTCCAAGTTTTCATTAATCAACCAACTGGGTAAATATGTCAATTCACAAGAAGATTTTTGTTAATCCCTTTCACACAAAGAAAGTTTTTGCCAATATGAAGAGAGCTGGAAAGGATTTCTCTAGGAGAATAAAACCTTTATTTGATACCATGATGGTTCAACCTGTTGAAGAAATGGGTGAGGAATTCAGTCATCAACTGATCCACTCCAATACACATCATTGATCAACCATCTTCATCTCCCAACCCACGAAGAACCAACCATCAAAGAAGGCTTAGAGACAGGAGGCAGAGGTTCCTCAAGATGAGGCAGAGCATGAGGAAAGTGTACCAACACTTTCCCATGAACCCATAACCTAGTGGTGAGAATAGCTTGCCAACTAACTGATTTGATGGTTTTATGTCCAAATTGCAAACATAATTTCTTGATTTATAAAACGCAAAGGAACTCCAAGCTAAGAGATTGCTGCTTTAAAGAAGATGATCCATAGGTCAAAAGGAGGAAAAGTGTCAAGACCTACAGGTTTTTGAAAGACTCAAGAAGTTGATGTCAGGAGAAGTTGAGTCCTCTGAAGACCAGGAGAGTTTGGGTTCTCCTGAAGATGCATCCAAACATGGGAGGAGTATTGAAGATATTAATGCTGATGTTGATGGTTATTCATTGGTTTAATGGAAACTCAAAATAACAAGATGACGAGTTAATGTTTGATACTGGAGTTTTAGAGGAAATATGATGAGAATTCATGTGAAGCTAAAGTTGATGGGAAAGATGACCAGATTACTAAGCCCTGAATGATAGTACTGCTGTGAAAGCAGTTACTACTCTGCTAGTAGTTATGATAGTGCTGTTCCTACAACTATTCGAGAAATTACTTTGTGCCTCAGACACTATACAGATTAAAAATAGCTAGCCTAAAGTTGTTTGCTACTGCGGCACAACAACAACTTCAAGAACCAAGATAAAGGGTGGTTGTACAGGACTAAGTGAGTTCAAGATTTTCCGACAAGAGAACCACAATCTTCAAGTTCAAAAGCTAAAGGAAAGGTATTATGATTGAGCCTGAAGTTCCTTTGAAGAGAAAAGATCAAATTTCTCTTGATGAACAAATTGTAAGAGATATTCAAGCTAAGTTGGATGCTGAATTATTAGAAGAGCAAAAGCTAGCAAGGAAACAAGAAGAAGAAGCCAACATAGCATGATTGAGTCATGAAGATACACAAGCTTATGATGGAGTCTGATAGATTGCTGGCTAAGACTCCAATCAAAAAAGAGAGAAATGACAATGAGGAAAAAGCAAAACTATTTATGGAACTGATGGAGAAAAGAAGAAAGCATTTTGCTGCACTCAGAGCACAAGAAAAGAGAAACAGACCTCCTACCAAGGCACAAAAGAGAACTTAAATGTCTACTTATCTTAAGCACATGGGTGGAATACAAACAAAAAACTAAAAGGGAAGTAGTTTTGATCTGAAATTTAAAAAGTTGTTTGATAAGGAAATGCAGAGAGTACATACCCTTGAGCTATGGGTTTGAGTACAAGAAAGGCAAAGAAAGAAGGAAGAAGGTAGAGAGGAGACAACTAAAGGCAGCAGAAAGAAGATGCTTGGAAGGAAAAGAGCAGGGAAAGAACAACAGAAAGAATCCTCAAAGAAACAAAAAGTAGAAAAGAAAAAGCGTCGAGGAACGTTGATGAAAGTTTGATGACGCTGACTAAAGAAGCTTTTTGGTGATTAAAATGGATGAAGATAAGCAATTGATGCTATTACCACTTGCTACCAACTACCAGTGATTATTGATAATAAGCTTCATAAAGAGGGTATGTAGGTACATTATCTGTTGAAAGAGCAGAATGGAAGTTCCAAGAGATATTCTTCAATGATAAGGATGCTACAAGGAATAGACAAAGAAGATTTGGAAGCTCTTTGGAGGATAGTGAAGGCAAAATATGGTGATACAAGGCCTGACAATGAGTTTGAAAGAGTGTTGTGGGGACGATTAAAAGTTATGGTTGAACCAACAACAAGGATGATGTATGGAGAATTTTACAAGGATACAGGGTGACTATTTGGAAGTTGATTGATTCATCTGGAGTTCACTTTGTAAGGTTTGATAATCTTCACATTTTTATGTTGGTTGAAAAGAGATACCCCCTCACACCAATTACCATCACCAATATGCTCAACAAGAAACTTCAAACTGATCATCAAAATGAGATGTGCTATCAACTGCTAAAGCTTATGGTGAAACAGCAAAAAGGTCTATGAAAGGTTTGAATGCATCTTCCTGAAGTATGATGAAGACTTTTAAAGAAGAAACTTGAAGATTCAGAAGATGAACATCAAGTTTAGGGGAGGATTGTTGGGACTTAAAAGACTTCATGGATTCTTAGAAGTTACTGCTGCTCAGTGCTGCTGGTGGAAAGATTACAATTGTTTGAAGACTTTCTACTGTTAAGAGGATAAAGACGAATTAAAGAGATAAAGATAAATTTAGTATCTGATAGCATAAGTTTACTGCAATTTTTAGAAGTTAAGACTGTTCATTGTTGAAGACGAAAAAATATAAGCTAATATAAAAGCTGCTAGTAGTAAAAGTTAAGACTGCATTATGTACAATTTACTACATTAGTATATCTTATACTGCTATTAGCTAATGTTACAACAGCTTATGGTAAATTAGTGCTGCTAGTGAAAAAGATTATGTTGCTGGATTACAATGCTTGAAAGACTTCTACTGTCAGGATTGAGGTATAACGACGAATTAAAAGAGGATGAAAGAGTGTTTAGGTAGAACAAAAACTTGTGAAGATAAGTATTGATATATTATGTACAAAAATATACATAATGGATTTATTTAAAAGATACTTTTATATCTAGAAAAGATTAAGATATCTTAGGAAAGTATTTTATGCCGAGGATCCAAAGGTTGGAAAGGAAGAAAAAGTCAAGACCTACAGGTTTGAAGAGACTCAAGAAAGTTGGTATGTCTAGGAGAGTTGAATCCTCTGAAGATCAGGAAAGTTTGGGTGATCCTGAAGATGCATCCAAACAGGGGAGGAGTATTGCAGATCTTGATAAGGATGATGATGCAACTTTAGTTGATGAAACTCAAGAAAGACAAGATGATGAATTGATGTTTGATACTAGAGTTTTGGATGCTGATGAGATGCCTGTGGAAGCTAAAGTTGATGAGAAAGATGAACAGAGTACTAAGCTTGATGATAGTACTGCTGGTGAAGCAGTTACTACTGCTAGTGTTGAAGGTAGTGCTGCTCCTACAACTATTAAGGAAATCACTTTGGCTCAGACACTTATACAGATCAAAGCAGCTAAGCCTAAAGTTGTTACTACTGCTACTACAACAACAACAACTACAAGACCCAAGGCTAGAGGGGTAGTAGTACAGGAGCCAAGTGAGTTCAGAGCTCCACAAGAGGCACAACCTTCAATTTCTAAAGACAAAAGAAAATGTATTATGATTGAGCCTAAAGTTACTTTAAAAAGAAAAGATCAAATTGCTCTAGATGAACAAATTGCAAGAGATATTCAAGCTAAGTTGGATGCTGAATTAATAGAAGAACAAAAGCTATCAAGGAAACAAGAAAAAGAAGCCAACATAGCATTGATTGAGTCATGGGAAAATACACAAGCTATGATGGAGGCTGATAGATTGCTGGCTGAGAGACTCTAATCAAGAGAAAGAGAGGAGTTGACAGATGAGAAAAAAGGAAAACTATTTATGGAACTGATGGAGAAAAGAAGAAAACATTTTGCTGCACTCAGAGCATAAGAAAAAAGAAACAGACCTCCTACCAAAGCACAAAAGAGAACTCAAATGTCTACTTATCTTAAGCACATAGGTGGATACACATACAAACAGCTAAAGGGAAAGAGTTTTGATGAAATTCAAAAGTTGTATGATAAGGAAATGAAGAGGGTATATACCTTTATGGCTATGGGTTTTAAGGTACAGGAAAGCAAAGAAAAGAAAGTAGGAGGTTGAGAAGAGACAGCTAAAGGCAGCAGAAAGAAGATGTTTGGAAGGAAAAGAGCAGGAAAAGTACAACAACAAGAATCCTCAAAGAAACAAAGAATGGAGGAAGAAAAAGAGTCAGATGAAGTTGAAGAAGATGATGAAGCTAAGCTAAAGAAGCTTTTGGTGATTAAAAAGGATGAAGATATAGCAATTGATGTTATACCTCTTGCTACCAAACCGCCTTGTGATT
>BQNB010155521.1:0-15386 GCA_026074375.1 Tanacetum coccineum
TTTCTCATGAATGTCGGGGTCGAACACTTTGACCATACTCTTCAAATCTTCATTATCAGGTTCATCCTTTAAGTTCTTCGGGTCATTATCTAAAAATACCTCGGGAGGGAGATTAGGGATAGTGTCATTTATAAGCAAACTTTCAAGATAGATTATGTATCCCTCCGAATCATGATAACCGTTCTCAATATCCGTTGAAATATCCATATCTAGAAAAGCATCGATTTCATTAATCTCGCCACCTGGGTCGAAACACTCATCCTCATTAGCATCAGAAAGAGGTGTGACTAACAAAGCCGGCTCATCAAGGTTAGAAACATAAGAGTCCTTACTCTCGATGTTCTCTAACACCTTATTAAAAAGAGGATTTACGTCATTAGAGATATATTCATCGTTAAATTCGAGAAGAGGGTTCGAGTAAAAACAATACCACAAACCATAGAAAGAAACACGCCCCCGCACTTGGGCTATAAAATCACACACTTATTTATTTAGAAAATAGAAAGAAAAACAGACACGGGTTGCCTCCCGAGAAGCGCTTGTTTTTGTGCGAGTCTCTAGCTTGACTCTCCCCGAAATCCTTTGTCCTTGGGGCAGAAACAGAAGAATGGAAAAATCACTATCGGATTTTCATATGCCACCGGCTTAAGAGAAGAAAAATGAAAAGTGGAAATGTCAGGGTCAAAAATAGTATCCTCACTCCCGGAGGAGAGAAGAAAAGGAGAATCCACTGAATAGGTGAAATAAGGAAGGAAAACTCGGAGAACATATGTGAAGGAAAGATAATGGCGATCCTCAAAGGATAATCTCACATATGTTGGAGAAAAAATTTTCTCCGTAATCCCGAGGTCGAAAACTTTGTCCTCGGTCATCAAATCATCATTATCAAGTTCATCCTTTAAGCTTCTTGGGTCATGATCTAAAAACACCTCGGGAGGGAGATTAGGGCTAGTGTCATCAATAAGCAAACTCTCAAGATAGATTATATCTCCCTCTGAATCATGATAACCGTTCTCAATATCCATAGAAATATCCATATCTAGAAAAAAAATATCAATTTCATTAATTACGCCTCCTGGGTCAAAACTCTCATCCTTATTAGCATCGAAAAGAGGTGTGAGTAACAAAGCCGACTCATCAAGGTTAGAAACATAAGAGTCCTTACTCTTGATATTCTCTAACACCTCATCAAAAAGAGGATTTATGTCATTAGAAGGATAATTCGTACGTCAAATTCAAAAAAAGGGATAGAGAAAAGTCACGGATTTTTCTTCAAAAAAGGATAGAAATCAACACTCAAGGTAAAACACAACACTATCACTACGGATGAAGCCCGTACCTCTCTGGGATTGGAATAAGGTCCTCAACACTGGACTTTATGAATTCGTCCGATTCCTTTTCAGGAATAGTGCTAAGTTCCTCATTCCCCATAATGAAGAGTCCGCTCAGGTTCTTTAGTTGTAAGTCGTGTGTGAATGCATTACCATTAGAAATTTGAGTTTTGTTTTTATTCAAAGGAGATAGTGGCTCTACTTGTTGAATAAATATAGGGGGGGGGGGGAAAAATAAAAAACTTAAAATTCTGCAAAGATTCTATAATACGAGTTCACTTATCGGTGGCTCAACGATTTCTTAACTACCTGCTTTCCTTATCGAGGACGTTGAGTGTTCAAATTAACGAGAGAAATTTTTTTAAAAGAATAAGAGCACTTTCAATTAATACCTTATTATGAATACAAGTAAAGCACTTTTTTAAACAAATTGTTAAGCAAATCTATCATCGTATCTTCCATATTTTGCTTTGCTCTCACAAAAACTTTTGTTCACACACTTTCTTCAAATAAGATGAACGAAAAACAAAGTTTCGGTGAAAGTTCTTCCTTTTCTGAGGCTGATGATTAATCGAACTGCTGTGGGAGGGTTGTATATGGTCAAAACCGAAAGAATTGAATTTGGTTTCATACAGGTGACAACTGAAAAGTCGCATGAGGACCTCCACAGTTATCACAGCAAAGTTATTGTTGAGAAAAACTCGGTGAATTTTGTGGATAATAATTATCACTAAAGTTTTGATTGTAGCACGGTTCCTGCTCATAGATAAGCGGTACCCGTAGTAGACAATCAAACCCATAATGAGAATCGTTCCCACATAACTCACACGAGTATGTCTGTACCTGAGGCTGTGGAGGTATTGAAAAATTGAGAGGAAATTAGGATTTGTAATCATATGTTTCCAATGAAAACAATCTTCCAGAACGCATAGATGACACGAAAGTGTCATGGAAATCTTGAAAAACTTCCTCCAATGTCTTTCGTATTAAATCACATTGTCGACAATATAAACCATGAACCGGATCTCCACAACTGAGACAAATTCTTTCCAAAATAAGGGGTCGTTGAGACGAGTCGGGTATGGGAACAAGAATCTTGTCTTCAAGACTTCCTTTTGAACAACCACGGTTTCTAGTGTACAAAACTCCACAAGACGAGCATTCTTTAATTGCGCAACGATAGTCGAATGACGCCATAAGAATTAAACAATAAAGAGGGTTAAGAAAAGAATTAAATGGATAAGAAGAAAAAGAAGATTATTTTTGGTTTTTCGAGTTTTTTAAGCAACATAAATATAATTTATTAACGGACAAAATGAGATAAGACGACTTAAACTAATAATCAACTCGCTTCACGGTAACTCTCTAAAAGAAAAACGCACAAAGGAGTTTGTTTAACTTTAAAAGGTGAGCCGTACGTCGCAAGTGACACAAAAGGTAAGTTTTTGATCTTTGGTTCGGGAACTTATTAATGGATAATACTTCAGTTGAAAGTATTATATGTTGGTGTTCTTTTACCAACTTGGTAATTTTTATTTCTTTTTATGGACAATGTTTTTATTTTTATTTTTTTTATTTTTTATTTTTTATTTTTAAACGTCAAACGCGTGTCGTAATAATATATAGTATATCCCGTCAGATAAGACAATTACTTTAGGAAAAATAATAGTCTATCTTCCGAGTGTCGTTTCCACGGCGAGAGATGAATTGAAATTCATGATAATGTTTCGTTTGGTGCTTGAATGACAAATATTTTGGTTTTGGCTTTAAACTATTTTTATAATAAAAATTAAACTAATATTAATTCTAAGATTAAAAACTAAAAGATTATACTAAAATCGATAAAAATGCCAAATATGCTTGCTAAGTGACGTGAAATGTTCTTTAAGTGCGGGCTTAGGTTTAACGAATAAAAATCCTTAGAAAACAAGTTGCAAGAAATTAAATGACAAGTAAAGTAAAATGCTTTTTAAAATAAATGACAAGTATTTAAATTGCATTAAAAGTAAATGACGGTATGTAAATTGACTATTAATTTTTTTAAACCTTTTTTTAAAACCGCACTTAAATTCCAAATCACTAATCACTTAGCAAACACAAGTTAAACTATTCACTACGCATGACAAATAAAGAATAAGCAAACAGTTTATAAAATAACTAATTAAATCTACACTAATTAGTTGAAAAATGATAGAAAATGAAACCAAATTGAAGAGCCGCAAATAAACGATAACCACCCGATCTTACAAACTTAATAAACAAATAAGTTTATCACTTTTAATCTCCACTTCACTAATTAGCAAATAAAGGTGTCAACTTTATCTACTAATTACTTTCATAAAAACTATAAAGTTAAAAACTTTATCTATTTATCAACCTTATAAGACCCTTAAGCTCCGGCCTTAGATGAAGAAGGATGGAATAAGAAATAAGACATGAAAAGTTAAGACAAAATAAGCTAATAAGATGAAAACTTTTTAGAAAAATAAGCTATTTTGAAAACTAATTTTTGTAAAAATAAAACTAGATTAAATCTATATATAAAAAAACTACTTTTGAAATAAAAACTAGAATAAGCTAAAAAGCTATCAAGGCTTTTTCGAAGAAAGGATAAAGAATAAAAGCTTATAAATAAGCCACTTCTCAAATAAGCTACAAATACCCTTCGAAATAAGCCCTAGCTTAATAAGCTATAAGAAAAACTAGTAAAGTTTAGAACTTTATGACTAAATAAGCTAAATAATAAGCTCTCGAAGATAAAGGTGCTCAAGACTTAATGAATAAGTCGAGTAGGAGACTCATGACACCCTTTTTAGCATTCGAATCGAGCTTAATCAAACAATAAGCATTTTTGAAAAAGTAAAGACAAGAAAAGAGAAAAAGATGAGATAAGCAAAAGCTATTTTAGAATTTATTCTAAAGACAATAAGCTTGAATAAAAATAAGCAATCGAAAATAAGCTAAAATAAGCTCACTCGAAAAGCTCTAACACAAACAATCCCGTAAAAATCGCTACACCTATTTTTGATATTTTTATAAAGAAAATAACTTATTGTTTGATTAAGCTCGATTCGAATGCTAAAAAGGGTCTTCAAGGCTCGAACATGACACATATTTTTATATTAATCACGAATATGACACATATTTTTGATATTTTTATAAAAATAAAAATAAGTACCTTCACGAATATGACACATATTTTTGATATTTTTATAAAGAAAATAACTTCACATGGAAGGGTCTTCAAGGCTCGAACACAAACAATCCCGTAAAAATCGCTACACCTCTCCCCGGCAGCGGCGCCATTTTGATAAACGTCAAACGCGTGTCGTAATAATATATAGTATACCCCGTCAGATAAGACAATTACTTTAGGAAAAATAATAGTCTATCTTTCGAGTGTCGTTTCCACAGCGAGAGATGAATTGAAATTCATGAGAATGTTTCGTTTGGTGCTTGAATGACAAATATTTTGGTTTTGGCTTTAAACTATTTTTATACAAAATATTAAACTAATATTAATTCTAAGATTAAAAACTAAAAGATTATAATAAAATCGATAAAAATGACAAATATGCTTGCTAAGTGATGTGAAATGTTCTTTAAGTGCGGGCTTAGGTTTAACGAATAAAAATCCTTAGAAAACAAGTTGCAAGAAATTAAATGACAAGTAAAGTAAAATGCTTTTTAAAATAAATGACAAGTATTTAAATTGCATTAAAAGTAAATGACGGTATGTAAATTGACTATTAATTTTTTTTTGGGCCGGGTCGAGTCGGGTATTGGGCCAGGTCTGGTCCGGGTCCGGGTCGGGTCCGGGTCGTGAGGGGAATAAATCCCTCCACCGAATCGAACTTGGGACCTTGGTTATAGAAGCTAATGCTCTAACCGTTAGGCTAGAGCATAGCTCTAATTATAATGTGCAAAATCTAATATATAAGCCCCTTTTAACTTGGTCTGGTCCATTATAACTAAAGGTTCAAACAGGGACGAAAAAGGTTCAAAATAAAAAGGTTTAAATATAAAAGGCCGGTACCGTTGGACTCGTTTTTTCGTGCTCTTTCCAATGGTATGATCGAGGAATATTCACGACTTCGTTTGGACCTCGATAAATGTGAAAACCGTCGGCGAAAGTCACGCCGAAAATTACCGTTTTTGCCTTCGTTTTCAATCCTATTTTACCTGTAAGACATAAAAACCACAATACAAATCTATTTGCAACATAATTATCTATATTTTGGTGTTTTTAGTCCTTTTATATGTTTAACGGGGTACAAAATATGTAATTTTTTAGCCAATATCTATCCCCCCACACTAAACCATTGGCGGGACCCCACGCAATGTAAAAAACAATACCCGAAAATAAATATACTTTACCTCTTTTTAACTTATGACGCCCCTCACAAATCAAACAAGAACAGAAAAGTCCATCAAAAGGTACAAAAATCATTCAATTCGCAAGCACCCCCTTTAAAACCATTTATTAAATAACTAAAATACGATAACAATTTCTATAGAATTTATTTAAAAGGCTTAAATAGAGTTCGTCATCCTTGACTTCTTCACAATCCCCAAACTAAGCTTAAAACGAAATCACTGCTAAGTACAAGTTAGGATGCTAACACTGCTCATATTTGTAAATTGTAAACTTTTCACTCCCGACAATTATTAATTATTAGGTGAATGTGCTATTTCGAATTTCAACCATGGATCAACGTTTATGCAAAAACTATGTTTCACGTTCCCAACCCAGAAGATTGATTTGAAGGCGAGATCAACCCATGTAGCGATTTTTTCGTCTGCGCCATCATCCAACCTCATCGGCTAAAGTGACCGGGGAGCTTATGACGACCTCACGTAAGACTATATCGGGACTCACGGACTTCGTTTTCCAACAATCATTAAGGTTTTTCTGTTTACACATATCTTATTTGAAAAATCACAATCATTAAAACGAATAAGTTCCTTAGTTTCAAAAAGCATATTTAATTTAATAAAAAAATCTTCCACTTACTAAGCAACATAACACTATTAAACCTCGGTCCTTTAGAAGGCTACAACATCGGCCACGCCTCCGACACGATGTAGCAAACATATTTCGACCTTGGATTATTATCATTATTATATATATTATTTTTATTTTTTTTATACATTTTTTTTTTGCTATAATCATAATATATCACCGGTGCCTTTTATCTCGAAGCCACATCGATAGCGAGTCGACAAGAGGTGAATCACTACTATTAGGACACCCGGCCCTCCACCTTTATAATGAAGACTTCAACATCTCCAACTCCTCCGACACGATGAAGTTAATCGGCGAAAGATATTTATTCTACTTATTAATTATTTATTTATTTATTTGCAACATTAATCGAAGAGAAAATACATTTTTAGAAAATTTAAATATAAATTTGAACTAAGACTAAATTTATTGATATCGACCAACACTCATTATATATAAAAAAATATAGTTTGATTTTAAGTCTAATTTTCAAAGAAGCACATTATAAGTCCAAAATAGAAGCTTACTACGGGAGGAAAAGCGACAAATTACATACATGAAGCTCTTAAATTTTTCCAAATAAACCTTGTTTTAACATCCAACTACTACTTAACACTAGCATTTTTTGTTCTTTGCAAAATTTTAAAGTAAGCTAACGCTAAGTCCTAAAAAGCTAAGGGAAAGCTAAGGTTTTAAATCCCGATCAAATTTAAAACTAAACCTAAATCTATCTACGTGCCTAACTTAATTCTATAATAGTTATATTTAATCATTTCATTTTTTTCAAAATAAAACAATAAAAATTTAAAATTTTGGTTAAAATGGGGTTGCGCGGGACACAGCAAGGCACAGGTATGATCACATTTCGATAGAAACCCCCCTCACACTTAGAATGGAACATTGGCCTCAATGTTCAAAAAAATATCGGGTTTTACCCCCACACTTAGGAATGAAAAAGGCAAATACAAAAAATTCCAAGTGTGAAAAGGGAAGCACAATAATATTCATGATCAGGATTAAGGATTCCAAAATAAGCAAAGATCGAAGACCGGACGATTGGAGGATTGAAAACGAGCACGGGTCTTCATGATCTTAAGGAATCCTGCAAAAAAAACGATACCACAAACCATAGAAAGAAGCACGCCCCCACACTTAGGCTATAAAATCACACGCTTATTTATTAAGAAAAGAAAATAGAAAGAAGAAAAGACACGGGTTGCCTCCCGAGAAGCGCTTATTTTTGTTAACCGAGTCTTGAGCCTGACTCGATCCCCCACACTTGAGCTTGGTCAAGGAGGATAGAAATGGAGACAGAACATCCAAGTGAGGAATGTTCCTTCCAGAAATCATCATCGGGCTTTCAAAGAAAAATCACAAGTGATATTGGCCCATGAGTATGAGAAAGGGAGAAAGAGAAAATACCAGTTTGAACACTTTTTCCTCATTTCAGGATGAAATAGGAGCAAAAGGTCAAACACATGGACAAAGGGTGGTTGGGTGGGCGCAAAATAATAGGCATAGGGAACATCATGTTCAGAAATGTCACCCACCACTTTGTTTATGAAATCACCCGCATCGGGTTCAAAATTAAAGCAAGTCTCAACATCCGGTGGTTCCGGAGGAGGACGGGGAAGAGATGGATCATCAAAATGATCAAGAGAAAATGACTCATTTTCGGGAAGGGGAGAGGAGTCATTGCTAAGCAATTCTTCAAGAAAATGAATATCCCCTTCCGAGTCATAGTCGTTGTCTATCTCAATGCCCGTGGCAATCGAATCATCGGAATCAAGAAATAAGTCGAATCCGTCTCCCCCATAAGGGGAGTTACTATCCTCAAACGGGGATAGGAGGTGAGAGACAGAGACTCGACAATCGTATCACAATTTATCAGAATACGTTCTTCCGGCGGTCGTGGAGATGAATTATCATACGACAAATTCTCAGCAAGACGAATTTCTTCCTCAGGTTCCGAGTCGGTATCAACAACTCCCGGTGGAATTGGATCGGTATGAGCGAGTTCACCGGAGAACTCCTCGAGAAGATAATCAAACTTAGGAGAAGAATCAATTAAAGTATCACGGTTAAGCAAAGATTCGATAAGATAAGACTCGGCATTGAAACAATGTGGATCTATCTTAGTAGAAATGATTTCTTCATCAAAAAGAGGGTTCGAATAAATTTTGAAATTTTCTTTCGGAACGTCCTCATCAGAAAGTGACTCGTCATCACTAGAGGTGAAATCGTCGTTTGAATCAAAGAGAGGATTCGAGAAAGTCATAAAAGTCGAAGAAGATTCATCACCAACGGGCACATCACACTCACTTTCACCATCGGATAAATCCGCAGGACATCACTTAGGGTAGGATAAAGTCCATCAACACTAACTTGATTGTTTAGCTGATTCCGTTACCGGAATAGTGTCAAGATGCTCGTCCTCCATTATGAGAGAGTCCGGAATGGGTAAGTCGGGTGTGATTGCGGAAGGCCTAATCATATAACATTCCCTTATTTTATTATTTTCATCATAAATGGAAGGCATCCAAAGTTGTTGAACTTTTAAATCAAACCGTTTTTGATAATCATCATCACAATCACCGTCGGAAATAAAACGTCAAACTCATTGGGAATTGAATAATGATCTTTAACACTAGACTCAAGTGAACCTATTTTGTGTGTCAAGATGTGGGGCTTATCCCCCATTTTTAGAGAGTTAACGGTTTATCGCCCGCAGTTTATGAAAAAGGAATACGTTTGGTAGAAATGTGAAATTTCGTAAAGTCAGATCAATTTCGTGATTATTCTTAGAACGAATAGAAGCTTGAGGGAAAAGATTTTCATCGATACTTAAACACTCTTAGACTTTTACTTTACTTCTAACTCAGCGGCCTCCTTTCCTAATGGCGATTCGTTTCCATCTTCTTTGCCATCGCGTCTTCCTCGAAATTCGTTTCTCTTCTTGAATTTAACATGTTCCTCTCGCAACATTTGCATAGTTTCCCTTCCATCATGTACTCGATTTCGTTCTATCTCTTCGGCTTGAGTACATTGATAATCCATATGATATCCCCTGCAATTTCGTAAATCGTCTCACCATATGCAATTGTGTACATTGAAATCGTCATGTAAATCACACAAATGGGTACAACAAATATATTGACATTCAATTTGTAAATCATATGGTTCATAATTATCCACTAAAGTTTTTGATTGTTTACACGGTTCCGGTCAAAAATGTAACGTGACACGTATGGACAATCAAAACCATCCGTACTGAATTGTTACCAAAAATTTATACAAAAATATGTCAATATGTTGATTGTGGGGAAAAAATTTCAAAGAATGTCGAAAGAATTCGATTACATCGTTTGACAAAATGAACCGAGCAAAATGCTCTCCACACTCGTAGCATAGGTTTGAAAAATGACATTTCGAAGAATTAAACAGATTTAGAGAAAGAAGAAAGAATTAAACGGATTTTAGGTTACGGAGATTATTTTTGGGGTTTACATTTATTTTAAAGAAAATTAATTTTTTTTTTATTATTTATTTTGTTTTGTTTTTTTTATAATAAAAAAACGAGATAAGACAACTTAAACCTAATAATCAACAAGCTTCACGGTAGCTCTTTAAAAGAAATTTAACTTTTAAAGGTGAGCCGGTACGTTCGCCAAAGTGACAACAAAAGGGCAAGTTTTTTGAATCTTTGGTTCATTTGGGAACTTTTCAAGTTCACCGGAAACTATTTATGATAATACCTTAATTGAAGGTATTATTTGTTGGTGTTCTTTTACCAACTTTGTTTATTTTTATATATTTTTTAAGGATAATTTTAATTTTTTTTTTCATTTTTTATTTTAAATTTTATCATAAAAGAAAATAAAATGGAAATAAAAATAATGTTTTTAGGATTTTTAAATGTTTGTTTAAATAAAGAAAATAAAACTCCACGAAGAAAGGATCTTCAAGGCTCGAACACGAACAATCCCGTAAAAATCGCTACACCTCTCCCCGGCAGCGGCGCCAAAAATTGATCACGTCCGAATCAACACGTATAAAATATATATATAATATATAAGTACGTACTAATAAGGATAGGCCAATAATAGTATAGTGAGTATTTTCCGTCGGGTTCTAGAAAATCGCCTTTAACCAAAGCAATTATCAAAAACCTCCCGGGTCTATTCCTCGGCGAAGAAGTGAATGAAATCTACGTTCAAGTTGTAAATCGAGCTTGAATAGCATAAAAGTTTTGGGTTTGGTTCTAAATCTACTTAAAAGAGAAAGCATATAAAAAGGGAAATTAAACTTTTGGATTTAAACTATTTTTAAAAACTAATATTAATTTTAAAGATTAAAAATACAAAGAATATAACTAAAATTGATCTAAAAGATATAAATGATGAAAATGCTTGCTAAGTGACGTGAAATGTTCATTAAGTGCGGGTTTTAGGTTTAATGAATTAAAATCCTTCGAAAATAAATTTCAAGAAATTAAATGACAAATAAAGTAAAGTGTTTTTTTAAAATAAAATAAATGACAAGTATTTAAATTGCATTAAAAATAAATGACGGTATTTAAATTGGAAAATGCCTAATGACTATTAATTTTTTAACCTGTTTAATAACCCGCACCTAAATTCCAACTCACTAATCACTTAGCAAACACAATGAACAACTCACTAATCATAACAAAAAAACTAGCAACAACAAAAAGATCAAACATAAACATTTTAAGCTAATAATTCGAAACTACTATATTAAAAAGCAAAAGGGTAACCGAAAGAAGAACCGCAATGATATAAACCACCCGATCTACAAACTTAATAACACAAATAATTTATCACTTTAAAGCTTTTACTTACACTAATTAGCGAATAAAAGTGTCAACTTTTCTACAAATTATTTTATCATAAAGGAACTAACAAGATCAAACTTTTATCAAGTTATTAACCTATAAGTACCCTTAAGCTCCGCCTTAGATGAAGAAGGATGGAATAAGAAATAAGACATGAAAAGTTAGAACAAAATAAGTGGTATTCGTTATTTTATACATACTTTTTACCATGAAAAACGAACCCAAAAGACCAAAAACATAATAAAAATTGCAAATAAGGTTTGTATTTGTTTTGTGTATGTCAGTGTACGGAATATAATAAAATGATAAAAATAAAGACGACCCGGACAAAACTGAGCAACGCGGAATAGGAATAGCTTAGAAAACGAGTCCAGCGGTGCCTTCGAATTTTAATGGGCCAGCTCGTTACCAACTTAGCAGGCCGGGCCAGGCCAAATAAGTAAAAGCCCAACAAATTAAATGAATCAAATTATAATATAGTAGGAAGTGACATCAGGGCACGTGCTCAAAAATTAAATCAATATGGTGCACATGATCAAGCACTAGAGAATGAACGGGCCAGTAACGTGATGACACATGGCAGAGCAAACTTCTACAAATATCACCTCAATTTGCAAAGTAGAAATCGGACGATGGATAACCTCTGCGTACAAAGAAAGCTATCAAGAATGACACTTGGAAGAAATCGAGTGGCTATTCTATCCCTGCAGCAATTCGTGATCCGAGGGAGTGTAAATGCTAGCCAATGATTGGCTCAATCATTCTCTCAATGATTGGCAAAATTACCCCTGGACCTCCTATTTAAACAACTTGCTACCTTTCATTTGGGCTATCTAGAATTTTAGTTTTTATACTTTTAGTTTTTTTTTATATTTTCAGCTTATTGTAGTTCGTCATTGGCTTATTTCAGATTAATGTAAGGATATTGGCAGCTTATTTCAGTTTATTGTAAGAATTTGTTTTAGCTTATTCTATTTTCTTTTCTTTCTAGTCGATGTAGCTTATTGAATTACAATAACTTTCGGCTTATTTTCTTATTTCATTCCTTTCTTTACTTTTTCTTCTCTTTTGCTCGAATAAGCACACTTGTTGCTTATTATCTCCTAGCTTGTTGTTTTGGATATAGCTTATAAATCTTTTAAATTCTATTCGTGAACATTTCCTAGTTTAGTTTTAAATCTAGTAGTACTTATTCGAGTTTTAAAAATTAGTCTCGTTTGCTTATTTGATCTTCGATAGCTTAGTTAGTTGTGATTTATAGTTTAGAACTCGTTTTTTAAAAAAAAAAAAAATACATAAATAAATAATAATAAAAAAAAATATATAAAAAAAAAAATAAATAAAAAATTAATTAATCTAGTGCTCGATCGTTGTTCGTTTGAGATAAACTGTTTAAGTTTTAGCTTGTCATTGCTGTAGCTTACTCCTCCTGATTTAGTTCAAACATTTGAAAACTAGGCACTAAACTTGGGCCACAAATTTTGATCTCGTTTGGAATGTACGTTTGATTGGGCCGTTGATAGACAAAGAATGAATTGGGCTAGCATTTTGAATTGTTAAATTAGTAAATGAGCTTGCATATAGAAAAGTGCAAATTTGTTTAGTTAAAACTGTTATGTATTAACAGTTTGTTTATATTGTGTATTTTGGTACCGGTCAACTCATGAGGCGTGGAGCTTAAGGGTTTATTTAGCTAGACCGACTTTTATTAGTTGTTTTAGTTAAATAAATCAGGTCATATTCGTTTAATTGCAGGTCTCCAATTAGGCTCATTTTCTATCATTTTTCAATTAATTAGTGTAGTTTTTATTTTATCATTTTATAATATTGTTTTAAAATTTGTCATGCTTGGTGTAGATTTAGTTTTGTCGTTAGATGCTATGTTTAATTTCATTATGAGTAGTGAGTAGATTTATTAGTACTTGTTAAGTGATTAGTGAATTGGGAATTAAGTGTGAACTTATAAAAGGTTTAGAAATTAATAATTTTCTGAATTATTTAAATTTGTAAGTTGATTATTTAAAGGGCAAAATCCGGAGAATAATCAAATTACACATCTAGTAATTATTTTCTTTAGATTGTTTTCAAAATAAACCAACGTTGTGAGAAAATTATCTTTTCTAAAGATTATAACTCGTTAATAAACCTAAGTTCACACTTGATGAACTTTTCACGTCACTTAGCAAGCATATTTGTCATTTATATCTTTTAGCTTAATTTTAGTATAAACTTGTAGTTTTAAATCTTAGAATTAATATTAGTTTAATTTTTAGTATACAAATAGTTTAATAGCTTTCCTTTTATATGCTTTCCCTTTTAGTAGATTTAGAAAACCAAACCAAGCACTTTTATGACAATCAAGCTCGAATTACAACTTGAACGTAGATTTCTATTCATCTCTCGTTGAGAAAACGACCCGGAAGGTTTTTGAGATATCGCTTTGGTTAAAAGTGAATTTCTAGAACCCGACGGAATTACTATACTATACTATAATTGTTTCTATCCTTATTATTACTTATATTATATATTATATATATTTTATACGTATTGATTTGGACGAATCAATCATCTATATACCCCTTAGATCAAATCCCAACACTCAAAACAACACACATTACACAGATAAAGATTTAGATCGAAAACGGATGTAAAATCAAAAAGATCTTACAAATGTGTTAACCACATACATATCTGCTATAACCGAGTCACTAACACCCCTAAACGAACCTATCCTAGCATTCATTTTCAATTTCCAAACGACTTTCTAGATTTTGATGAACCCTAAGTCATTTTTTGGAGATTCAAGGTAATTGTTTGAGTTACAATCTAATTCCTTGAGAATCCTATATGTATTAGTGATAGAGAATGCTAGATTATGATTACCTTAACACGAATCGAACAAGAAATTGAAATCAAAGAAAAAAGGTGGATGACTGCGGTTTTCCAAGGGTGTGTGTGTTTATTAAGTTTGACCGGTTTGTGAGGGTTTGACCAAACTCGCAAACCGCTGTCATTTATACCAAAACTTTCAAATTTGGCAGATTTGGTCCCTAGGCATTCTAATCCTTTATCTTTCAATTTTAAAGTATTATAAGGTTAAACTATGTTTGGGAAATGGCAGATTTAGTCCTTATTGTTTATAAAAGCTAGGAAACACGTAGCAAATTACATTTAAGCCCCTAAACTTTCTAACAATTGACAACTTTAGCCCTTTGAGTTAAAATTAATTAACTCTCCTTCAAATTATAACCCTTTTTAAATACAAAAACATTTTCCGTTAATTGTGTGATGTTTTAGAAACCCGTTTAATGAAATAAATTTGAAATCACTCTCCCCCTTAAATAATGACCCGTTTTCTA
The DNA here is from genome assembly GCA_026074375.1 of Tanacetum coccineum. Classification (NCBI taxonomy): domain Eukaryota; kingdom Viridiplantae; phylum Streptophyta; class Magnoliopsida; order Asterales; family Asteraceae; genus Tanacetum; species Tanacetum coccineum. The sequence continues at coordinate 14,551 of BQNB010155521.1, forward strand.
TTTAAAGAGTAGTAGTCATTGATTGAGTGTCAAATTTATTTAAAAGTACAAACTGATTAATTCTAACAACACTTTTTCCACCATGGTTAACTAAAATAATTTTGAAGAATCAATGTAGAAAATTATTTGGTTAAAAAAGAAGACTTCTCTTCTTTAAGAAGAAATAACACACTGAAACATACATTACTCTTTTAAACAATCCTGGGTTATAAGCAAAGTATGCATAACCCATGATGCATAGATATGAAGTAATCCATGCCCGAGAAAAATTAATTACCCGTTGTCAGGAACAGCTGTCTTTTTGACAACATGCGTTCCTAAAAGTCAACATGCATTCCTAAATTAATTACATGTCATATGGATGATAATATTATGTTAGAAGGAATGTATAAGTGTTTTAACATGATGTTTAAGAGTAAACATGTTTAAGTGCAAATTAGGGTTTCTAAAAGTCAGCTTATGAGTTACAAGTAAAAATGGTAAAATAACATGTTAATTTTGTTATCTTGGACTCACATGAACAAAACATGACCTAATGGACCTAATATATGTGAGACATAAGATATTAAAGGTTCTAATGGGTTTGTAACAAAGTGGTAAAGCTAAAAAGTCCTAAAAACAAGTTTTAAACACATTTTGGAAAATAATATCTTAGGGGCTGTTTGTAATTCGAAATTTACATATATGTTTTATGATTTTATAAAATACTACATGTCACAAGGATCGAGAGGTCATAAAGTATAACAATCCAAGAATTTTCATCAACCTATTTTACTATTATCACAATTGTACGGGGAAATTTTTCGCTTTATTATATTACTTGCATTGTCAATATC
>BQNB010155523.1:0-15386 GCA_026074375.1 Tanacetum coccineum
ATATATATATATATATATATATTAGTAATAGTTTGTAAGTTCGCGTTCTCCTTGTAGAGAGTTTTGCAATGAACTTTTATGTGTCGAAAATGGAGTTGATGTGAACGAGATATCACATCTCAAAGTTAAGCATTCGGTACCATGCTCAAAGATGAATATACGTTTATTGTCTATCCCACATCAAAGGGAAGAGTAAACTTGTGAGGACTCTATTGTGTATAAATAGATGCCCTAATTCTTTAGCTTTGACGCACATCAAATCAATAAGTATTATTGATTTCCATCATATGGAGTACGCATCTGAAAAGGTAAAATTTTAGGCAGTTTTGTTAAGTCCGACAATAAAACTTACTGTTTCGGCTGTTGTACCCTGTGAAACATGACGAATCTGTTTTAAGATAAGTGTGTCAAACACGTGCTTCATCTCTTTAGTGCTAAGCCTGTCAAACACGTGCCTCGACTCTTGAGTGTTTCCTCCCTGGTGATCTAGTAACTCTTTTTGTTATTTTATTGTTTTATTTAATTATCATTTATAAGAGTATGTATGTACGAGGCATTTGAACCCGTGCGTTGCACCGGGCTCGTCTTAGAAACTCTTTGAGAGATTACATATAAAAATGTACTCAAACCTGAATAATGAGTCTAATATAATGTTCTATAAATTAAGGTTTAAATCTTTTAACAGTTCCCAAGCTATGATTGAACCTGTTATATCTTTCTAAAATTGAAAGGATCTGTACGCTGACTACATTATGGAGAGCTTGAGGAGATAGAGAAGGATGCTTGATTCATATCTAGTTGGTGATGATACCCTATATTCTATATTTTGGTCCTATAATATGTTGTGGTATAAGCTTCTCATCACTCTACGATGACGACAACAAATTTTCAAAGAACTCAAGAAACATGAGTTCATGTCAAAAAAGAATATGAAGAAACAATCAAGTTATTAACCCACTAACAACAATGCTTTGGTCTATTCGTTTAGACAATCATTCAATTAGTTTTGCACGTTATAGAGAACGAATCAAAGAGTTTAAGAAAAGCACCTGATAACCATTCTTGTCACAGTAAACGGGCAAACGGTAAAGTACAAAGAACCATTGTATGCAGTAAATTAGCTTACAAAAATGCAAGTCCATTAAGGTCTACTCCAACTTGGGACCAACAAAAAACCGGTTATCGCCAAAACAGTATGTTTATGCCTAAATAAGTATACAATTATTTTATTAAATAAATACAAATACAAACACTATATCTTGAAATCTGGATGCAATAAGCAAGCGCAAACAGCTCATACAGTTATATAAGGGCTGTTTGGGATAGCTTATTAGAACTGCTTCATCGGGTCCGTTTAGGATTACTCATGAAAAACTCAGTGCCTTAAGTTCTTTTCAGTGTAAAATCTATCTTGAAAGAGTAAAAACTCACATGTCTCTTTCTTCAAGTACATCACCGAGTTTCCGCTTCAGTTCCCAGATCTGTTGAACCTTTATTTATAAACCTGTATAGAAACTTATTATGCTGAGCAACCATTGTGTGGCTTAAAGAAAGGTGTATCTTACCTGAGTCACCGCTAGACGAAAGAGTTTAATACGTCAAATGAAGCAGCATTGTGAGTTGATCATGTGGCGTGAATTTATTAACAGCCGACTCTTGAATGTGTGGGTTAAAGATGGTTTGCACCTTCTCAGTTTCTCCATATCTAGTTGGTCAAGGATAAGATGATTCATTTCACCATGGTTTATGACGGGTGATTTTGAATTCTTTATTTTTCAAAATTTTCTAACTTGTTTGCTTGCAATTGTTTTAGAACTTAGAAAGTATCAAGATCCTAATGTCATCAATATATGTTTTTAGGCGAGATAAATGCTGCAATGCATTGAGCTTGTGAAATATGGATTAAATTGCTTCAAGCTGATCTTGACTGAATCAATTTTCATAGAGATGTAAAGGTGAAGGAAAAAGGTTAATGATGATAAGTTTAGTTTAGGTAATGACAGCAACAGATAGCAGCTGACATGAGTACAATTTTGATTTCTTTAGAAAAATTTTTGTTTGATTTTGTATCGACATGTTTGAATATTTATAGGATCCCAAGGAAGTTAGATAAAATACGGCAAATCATGATAGAGAATCGTTAGAGATTTCGAGGCTTAGTTGAGATTTGAGAGACGGTTGTTTTACAACCATCACTATACATAAATTCAATTGACACCTTATAATAACCATTTAAGATTTAGAGCTTATTTGTTATGTTTTGCTCAGTATGTTCTTTTTACTCTTAAATTTTATGCACCATATAAATAATTTTGTTACCCCTGTTAGCAATTGCAAAATTTATTCTTTAAGTAGATAGTTGCTTAAGGGTATTTTCTTTTATTAAAATCATATAACAAATCTCCATCCTTGTAATCATAAAAAAGATCAAAGGAGAATCTGAAGCAGGGTTTGAGAAGGTTGACTACCTTTTCTATTGAGAACATAAGTTTTTTTTCCTTTGTTTGTAGATATATTTGTTTAAAGCTAAATTATGTTTGTACAGAATGAGGAATTGTTGATGGTAATCCATAGAGAAGGGTAAACACTTGTTTGGTTGCGTAAGGTAAGCTTACTTTAAAACTTAGTAGGTCAAACCTATCATATTAAACTTTGTATAGGCCTAGAGAATATGTCTTTCCCTACCGCAAAAGTCAAACAACCCTCTTTGTGGATTAATGTTTGATCCTTTCCTTTTTTAAAGTTCTCTAATCTATTTGTCTAGAGGTAGCAAAATGGGTAGGTTGAGTGACTTGTCAAAACGGGTCGGCTTGGCTGTAAAATTTGTTTTTTCTCTCAAAGAGAATTGGAATGTTTTATGATTACAACTTCTGACTCTTTGAATCCTCATAATCGGTTTCTACTTTCTCTCATTTCTAACACTTTGCCGTTTGAGATATAATCGCCCTAAAGCATTCCAGTTATGCGTAGGTACATTGATTCTAGGTGTCAGCTTGATTCCTAACTGAAAAAAGCTCAAAAGTTGAGTTAGATATCTATTAGAATCTAAGCATAATGTTTAATCAATGTGTTTAAAAAACTTTAGTTTCAGTGTAGCTAAAGAAGCTTTCTAAAATATGTATATTGTCGCCTTGTTTAGTATCAATATTCAAAGTTCAACTTTAGCGTATTTGACCTTGTGTATTTAGAATATAGGTACTGTCACATATGTGTAAGGCCACAAATAGTACTACTTTAGCCTCGGATCATGAAACTTTCAAAACCTAAGACTTGAGAAAAGCATGACTAACCTCGGTAAGCTTTGACTCGAGTTCTTTCACTTTTGAATTCATCTCTTCAACATCATTCGCTAATTTTTGCTCTTCTATAACATAAATTAGAATAGGCTCTTCATTTCTTCTTATACATTTCTTGCTCTCTTTAGAGGTTCCTCGTTTCTTTTTTACAGTTTCCTCTTTCCTTTTTACGGATTTTCCTTTCTTTGTTGTGTCTACGAATTTACCATCTTCCTTCGACACCTCCATGCCCTCATTAACAACATGGCATATGTTTAAAATAGATTGCCAATCCGCCACTTCCTATAAAATATAAAATTGAATAGCGAAAGTTAAGGGAACAAAAATGTTAATGTAGCAAAATGAGCAGTTAGGTAGGTTGGCAAAAGGCTCAAATCATGTCATTTTAAGTGGGTTGAATGAATTTGTCTAATATATTGAAAATACTTGAATACCACATTACGCAATTGTCAACACATTTTACTCGTTCAAACATTACCCTTTTTAAGTAGGTTTTCTTACTTTGATCCATCCGATTAGAGATAAAATGCAACCCAAGACATTGCTTCCTAAATAGATAGAAAAAGAAAGGTTTATACTTACCAGAAAAGATACTTATGAAACAATGGTTGCTTTAACAGATCATCTCCGGTTACTACCCTACTCCTCATATTTTTCCTTCCACTTTTCAACCTGAGATAATATAAGATAATACAGTTTTAGCAATAACATAGAGACAAACCACACCGTTAAAAGTAAATAATGACAAAAGTGTTGTACATTTGTGAATTATGCTAATTTATTGCTCTTAACTTTTATGGATCAAATAGTTTTCAAACAAAGGAGTCTGATTCTTATTAAGAATGATTGCTTATTAGCAATATCAGTAGTATGAAAACTGACCTGAGCAATTAATTTCCGCTTTAACTCGGCTCTCTGTTTCTTCCACTACCCCATACTTCCAAAAGAAAAACAGAATTATAACAACAATTTGGCACAACAAAAACACTCTATTTCAAAATCCGCAAAATCAAACACAATTAAAAAACCCCAATTCAATAGTCCAAATTAAAAAAAAAATACTAAAATTAATTACACATCTTAGATGGCATTTAAAGAACAAATTATGATATGTTATTTCTCTTCTCCATCTCCATATCGCCACACAACCTGAGAAACACGGAATTAAAAAAAATCACACAACTTGAGAATCAATAAATTAGGGCTTGACTTCATTGTATATAAATCATTAATCCCGGATTTTTGTTGGTTATATTGTTATGAAAAATGTCCAACTTACTTTCTCAGTTTTGGTTCCATCCGATTTCAACCCAAGAAACACCTGCACGTCCAAAGTAACAGCTTATAATTGTTTTCACCATAAACCTTTAACAACTTCCTAACCATCTTCTTGTACAATTCATAAATTTATAAATAAACCACAATTCTTTATAACTAATACACTTTTAAGAAACATAAATAAACCACAACTCATAAATTTATAAACATAAAAAACACCTACCTGCATCCGGTGGTCAGGCTAGGGTACTGGTGGTTCACGCTTGAACTATTGGCAAGGTCCATTGCAAGTTTCGCTTCAGTTGGAAGCAAAAATTACGCAACTCATATTTGATCAATTCTATAACAAAAATCAAATAAAAAAACATGATATATCAAATCGTAACAAAATTAAGGAGAAGATTAAGAACCTGATTAGAAAAAAAATACTCAATCGTTTAGGATTGATGAATCTGGTTGAATCTTTGGATAAACTCGAATTTGTATAAATCTGTTTTGAAGACTAAAGAACCCTAATTTGTTTTGGTGAAACCCGTATTATTTTGTATTTGCTGGATCAGGCAGAAGATGAAAGATGATTATGGAATATGTGGGTGTGGATTGTATAGGTTTTGAGAAGATGGGTCGATGGTTAAAACTAAAGGAACGGTTGATTTTCAACAGCAATTAAGGGCAAGCATTTTGATCTTCCATTGATAAAACCTATGTATTTTGTACAATATTCATAGATTTTAGGGTACAACTATGAAAGCATGGGGTACTCCTCTTGAAGCCTCCAATTTAATGAGGATGGCACAATCTTTATATATAATAGATTTATTTTTTTGTTATTTATTTACTGTTAATTATATTTATTGTAATCTGGATAAAAGTGTAACCGTTTCCCTACAATCTTAACCCCCCCCCCCTCCCCCCCCCCCCCCCCCCACCCCCCCAAACCCCACCCCCACCCCCCCCAAGTTTCCCTACAATCTTAAAACATATTTTGTGTAACAGAATTAAATCACTTTTGACTAAAATTATAGTAGTTCAATTAACAAATTTTATACAAACTATATTTTGTCAAAACCAAGATTTTGTTTCTTTAGAAAATCAGTTTTTAAGTAAACAAAGTTTTATTTAACAGATTTGGTGTTACACATCTATAAACTAATGTTGAAATCATGATGAGTTTCTGTTGATCCCACTTGAATGGATCTTGAATTCCTTAGCTTGTGTAAGGTTTAGTTATGCAAGATAAATCCTACACGACTTATGATAGAAACTTTGTTTGATAATACTAAAGATTATGCGGAATCTAATCTTTAATATAAGAAGAATTCTTCAACGAAACAATAATTCTAATGAACATACAAATTAACAAACAAAAGCTTCAGTATATTAATACGAATACTCTAACTAGTATTAGGGTTACAAAACCTTAAAGCTATGAACAACTCTATGACTCGTTTTTGATACATAGAATTCTATACCCTAGGACCTCCTTTTATACACCAAGGAGTCCTAGTTGATTTACAATATATTACAAAAACTTAGAATATTCTTAAAGATCTATTCTATAAATAATAATCCTTATCAACTAAGTAATCGTGATCTTTAAGCAATCTTTATCTTTTCTTTGAGCATTCTTTATCCTTTCAGCAGTTGTAATCTTTCAGCAGTTGTAACTTTATACCAACAGCATTAACTCTGAACACTAGCAGTAGTAACTTATACACCAGCAGCATTAATTGTGTACAAGCAGTAGTAACTACTTAGAATATTTTCTTCAATCTTCACCAGCAGTACTAACTTTACTCTAGTAGTACTAACATATACTAGCAGTAATAATATACACTAGCAGTACTAAGTTACACTAGCAGTACTAACTAAGTTATACTAGCAGTACTAACTACTTAGCATGTTTTTCCTTAAGATTACTAACAGCACTAATTTATGCTTAGCAGCAATAACACAAACCTTAGCAGCAGTAACTCTAAGATCATCAAGAAGTCTTTTAATCCTAACAATCCTCCCCTTAACTTGATATTTATCTTCAAAATCATCAAGTTTCTTCATTAAAAGCTTCATTAATCACCAGGAGAATGTTTCTAAACACTTCATTGAGGTGCATAGCCTTCCTTAAGTTGTTTCTTGACCAATCTAAGAAGCTCAAATGTCATTTCACCTCATAATCAACTTGGAGCTTCACGTCATTGAACATCTAATGTAGTGTGTGCTTTGTAAGTGGATACATCTTCTCAACCAACAGATAATAAAGTATGTTCTGCATTGTCACACAATGAACTCCACAAGAATCATAAAGCTTCTAGTTCAGCACTTTAACTAATCCTTGTTGATTCTTCCATACATTATCTTCAAGATGATGTTCAAACATGGTCTTCAAATTAAGATGTAAGAAAGTATCCATGTAATTCACTAGCTTTGTCTTCTTAAATCTTGCTTTGACTATACTCTAAAGAACTTCCAAATCTTCTCTGTCAAAGTTTTTAAGCATCTTCCCAAAAGTTAAATACATCTGAGAATTACCATCTGCTCTGATGATTTGGAAATAGCTTTTCTTCCCTTATTTGTAGATCTTGTAGACAACAATGGTTGGAGATTTGGTAGATAAAGGTGTAGCTTCAATAGTTACATCATCTCCATTATCTAAAATGATTTCCATACATTGCTTAAGCTTTTTAGTTTCTTTATCATCATCCACCTTTTGCTTTTTAGAGCTTTCTTGTTCTAGAGCTTCTCCTGCTCTCTTTGAGCTGCTTTCTTGTGCTATCTCTGCTTCAGCTTTCTTGGAACTCTCTTTCACCAGTTCTGTATCCATATCTACAAATGTGTTTACCCTTTTCATAGTTTTGTTAAATAAGTCTTGCATATTTGCAAAGGACTTATTCTTTAAGTCTTTAGGCTTCTATCCTTCCATGTTTTTCAGGTAAGTACACATGAAACTCCTTTGCTGAGCTTTTGTTGGTGGCCTGTTCCTTTTTTTTCTGCTCTTTTTGCTGCAAAGTGTTTTCTTCTTTTCTCTAAGAGTTGTAGAAAAAAATGTAGCCTTTTCTGCATCAGACAACTCTTCTTTCTGTTGAGCTTGCAGTCTTTGAGACAACTGATAATCAGCTTTAACTTTAGCTTGAATATCATCCCAAGCTATGTTAGCTTCTTTAACTTTTTGAGCTTTTTCCCTGGTAAGCCTTTCTTCTTCATCTTCTTCATCTTGTAGCTTAAAAGCAAGTTTTTTATCAAGCTTGAGTATCTCTTTCTTAGACATTTTCTTCACAGGTTCTTCTTCAACCATTTTGCCTTTACCCTTGTCCTTGACCTATGTTGGTTGTTGTGAAGAAACTATTGGTGTAGGAGCTTGCTCTTGTTCTTGTTCTTGTTCATGAAAAACAATCCCTTTTGCTATAGGTCTTGAGCTAACAACTGTAATTGTTGTAGCAGCAGTTGTTGGTATAACAGTACTAACCTTTGTTGAAGCAGCACTAACTGGTATACTTAGCTCTTTAATAACATCCCCTTTTTCCTGAACTTTTGCACTTTTCAAAGCTGCAAGTGCTTGAGCTAATGTAACTTCATCAACACTTAAATTCACATCTTTACCAGCAACTTCACTTTCAACAACTACCTCATCACCATCTAAGTCATTTACCCCAAACATATCTTCATCTCTATACCTCCCCTAAGTTTCATCAACTAATGTAATCTTTGCGTCTTTATCAATGTCATCAATTTTCCTCCCCTGTTTGGATGCATCCTCCTGATTACCTAAACTAGCTTCTTCAGAGGAAACTACTCTTGCAGATCTACCAACCCTGTATAATCTTTTGAGCTTATGAGTTCTTGCCATCCTTTCTTCTCTAACTTCTTGACTCTTTTCTTTAAACTTGTAATTTCCTGCGCTTGAGCAGTCTTTGTGTTTTCTAGGTCAAGTACTCTTTGTTGCAATTTGGTACAAAAATTCATCAATTCCTTAAGTTGTATACTAGGCTCCTTATGGACAGCCTTATCTGCTATATTTATAGGATCACTAAGAACACTAGATTGAGGTACATGAGTGTCCTTCTCCTTACGCCTCCTTGATTTTTGTTTCCTTTGGGGTTAAGATGATGAAGGTTGAGTGATGATGGGTGTGTGATGGGGATCAGTTGGTATTGTTGAACTTTCACCTATTTCTTCTTGATCTTGAACCATCATGGTTGGAAATAAGGGTATTTCCCTTCCAGAAAAGTCTTTTCCTTGCCTTCTCATGTTAGCAAAAATCTTCTTTGTGTGAGAGGGTGTAACATAAATCCTCTTGTGACTTGACATCCCCTCCAATTGATTATCCAAAAAGACTTGTATAAACCTTGGATACATCAAGAATTTACCAGCATTATCCAAGTTCTTCACCATGCTATCAAAAATATACTTGGAAAAGTTGAACTTTTGGTTTGTGTCTAAACAAATAATTACAGAAGCCATAGTGCTACTAAATTCATTTCATGCAGTAGTCTTAGCACTTAGGCATTGCAGAATAGTATGAATAAGAAATTTCCATTGGGGAGAGAAGAATGCCTTATAGAAAGTAAGCTTCTGTGAAAGTTTTTCATACCCCATGAGTGTAAGCTGTTCAAAAATTGTAGCATTTGGCAGACAATCAACACCATCAGCATCTTCCAGTTGAAGATCTCTTCTTACAGTTGCTTCAGTTATGATGATCTTCTTTCCATCCACTAGGGCTTGTAACTGTTGTTCCCCATTGACCATTTTCACCTTGACAGTGGCCCAGAATTATTCAATACATGAAGTATATATAGTGGGATTAACGGTTAAAGCATATCTTATAGAACTAGCATTCAGAAAATTAACAACTTATTCAAACCCCTCACTTTCAGTGGGTTTAGCCAAAAATACGACTAAATTTTGAGTATCAGCAAACTGTAGGGTCGTCATTGTGATGGGTTTTGATGATGAATGATAAATTTGAGTTAGGGTTTGTGATTAGAGAGTGTATGATTGAATGAAATCGATTAAATGAGTGAATGAAACCCTTAATCGAAGTATTTATGAAACTACCCTCAATAGCATTAACGTTCACCATCAGTTGTAAGTTATGCCTAGCAACATTAACTTCTAACACCAGTAGTAAGTTTATGCCTAACAGCATTAACTTATAACAGTAGTAGTAAGTTTAAGCCTAGCAGCATTAACTTCGCCCAGTAGTAGTAACCCAACAGTAGTAAGTTATGCCTAACAGCATTAACTTTGAGTCACCAGCATTAACTCCAATTCCATTCCAAACATCTTTTCCATCATCAAATTAACATTTTGACTCGCAAAAACTCTCTATCTGTTTTTGCTTTCTCTCAATTCTTTTAGCTCACAATTCTCTTTGTCTGTTTTTGCTTTCTCTTAATTCTTTTAGCTTACAATTCTCTCTGTCTGTTTTTGCTTGCTCTCAGTTCTTTTAGCTCACAATTCTCTCTGTCTGTTTTTAATATATTCAACTCTCTTTCTGTTTTTCAGCTCACAACTTCTCTTAATTCTTTTTCTCACTAAACCACTCTATCTGTTTTTATCACACATCTTTCTTTCTGTTTTTATTCTCACCAACTCTCTCAATTCTTTTACTCACTAAATCACTCTGTCTATTTTTATCACACATCTCTCTTTCTGTTTTTATACTCACCAACTCTCTTAATCAAGACTTTAAAGATTAAGCATTCCATACTAGCAATCAAATATTGAAATCTATTTACATCAAATGCTTTTGTAAGTAAATCTGCAACATTCTTGTCAGTATGAATCTTGATCATTTGAATTAGCTTCTTTTCATTGGAATCTCTTATAAAGTGATGTCTAATCTCAATGTGCTTTATTTTTGAATGAAAAACAGGGTTCTTAACTATGCATATAGTACTCTCATTATTAATAAAATCTTTGTATGCATAAAGTTATACACATAATCAAGCAATTGATTTTGAATCCAGCACTTGGCCACAGCAACTTGAAACAGCTATATATTCAGCCTCTGTTGTGGAATTAGCAACCATAGTCTGCTTCTTGCATTGCCATGAAATCAACCTACACCTAAGAAATTGACAACCACCTATTGTAAACTTCCAATCCAAGCTTGCTCTAGCATAATCACTATCAGTGTATGCTACCAAATCAAAAGGTGAATCTTTTAGATACCAAAGGCTTAATTTAGGTTGACCTTTTAAGTATCTAAAAAATCTTTTCACAGCATGAAGATGTGACACTTTGGGTTGACTTGGTATCTTGCACAGGCACACACTGCAAATATAATATCAAGTCTTAAAGAAGTAAGATACATCAATGAACTAATCATTGATCTATATAAATGAACATCCACTTCTTCACCATCTTCATCCTTGAGCAAAGGATTTTGAGTTTCCATAGGTGTGCTTGCTGTCTTAACATCAGTAAAACCAAATTTCTTCAAAATCTTAGTCACATACTTGTCTTGACTAATAAAAATACCATCTTCCTTTTGCTTTACTTGTAGTCCTAAGAAGAATATGAGTTCTCCCATAGAACTTATTTGAAACTTCTTATGCATCATCTTCTCAAACTTAGTGCACAATGACTTCTTTATAGAGCCAAAAATGATATCATCTACATATACTTGAACTAACAGAATATCACTTTTATCCCTTTTGATAGACAAAGTCTTGTCTATTTGTCATCTCTGAAACCCATTGTCTAGCAAATAAGTTGACAAGATTTCATACCAAGCTTTAAGAGCTTGATGCAGTCCATAAAGTGTCTTTTTTACTTTGTATACTCTATCAGAAAAGTCTAGATCTTCAAATCCTGGTGGTTGAAAAACATAGACTTCCTCTTTAATCTTACCATAAAGAAAAGCACTCTTGACATCCATCTGGTACACCATAAAGTTTTTAAATGAGGCATAGGCTAAGAATAGCCTAATTGCTTCAATTCTGGCAACAGGAGCAAAGACTTCATCATAGTCAATCCCTTCTTCTTGTGTGTACCCTTGAGCAACCAATCTTGCTTTGTTCTTTATCACAATGCCTCTTTCATCCTTATTGTTCCTGTAAACCCATTTAGTGCCTATGGGTCTTTTGCCATTTGGTAAATCCACTAAAGTCCAAAATTCTTGTAGCTTGAATTGTAGAAGCTCTTCCTGCATAGCCTCTATCTAGCTTGGATCCTTTAATGCATGAATTATCTTTTTTGGTTCTTCTTGAGATAAAAATCAACAAGAAGCAAATTATGAAAATCTTTATGTTTGTTCCTTTTACATGAACTAACTAACACAAACATGTTTCCTTTCTAAATTTCTTTGAGTCATTTCATCTTGTTTGAGGTGCTAAATTTAAATCTCCAATAATTTGTTCAATTGGATGATCTTTGTGAATTCTTGTAGTTGGAATAGGACTGACAGGCATAAATGTATTCAAATTGTTCATGCCATAGCCTTCTGCAAACACCAACACTTCATCGTAGATCTAAAAACAATATCTTCCAATTCAAGCATATTTGGGTCATTTGGAAGTTCAATGCTTGTTTTTGCACCAACAGCATTAACTTTTATGCCAGCAGCATTAACAGTTAAACTAACAGCATTAACATTATTAGTGTTGTTTCCATCACTAGCAGTATTAACATTGTTAGTGATGTTAACATTATCATCCTCTTTCTCTTGATCATTACTTGAATCACCACCTTCTTTTCTTGTTCTTCCGTAACCTTCTTTTCATTATCTCTTGAAGGTTTAACATCCAAGCATCAGAGGAACTCTTGAATTTAGAAGAATTGTAGATTAGCAGGCCCAATGGTTATGCAGAAAATAATCTTTCCAGAATACTGTCTCCATTCATAGCTTTACCTCATCAACACATTGCTTATTGTACCTGCATTACCATTAGATTGAATTTCCTGTAATAACATGGCTTATAATTCATTGACTAGGTTAAGTGCATCAATATTAAAAAGCCATTTGGTCCATTACCTGCAATATTATGTGTATTCTCACAAAATTGACTTGAAGGTTCTTTTTAACTATCCTATTCTATTGTTAATACTCTAAATTGGCTTTAACTAGTTGTTGAGTACCCAACAAAGAATCCTTCATCAGTCTTACCATCAAACTTGCCTAAGTGATCTATGATATTGAGAATTGTAACAGGACACCTAAATGGTCTCATAAAGCCAAAAGCTGGTTTTCTACCAAGAAAAGAGTTCATAAGGGGTCTTGTTATAGGGCTTTAATACTATACCCATTTTGCACATAGCCAAGCAGTATTAACTGCTTCAGCCCAAAAAGTAGAGGGGTAGCTTAGAATCAGCTAGCCATTATCCTAGCAGCCTCAATTAGTGTTCTATTTTTCTTCTCAGCTACTCTATTTTGTAGGAGTTCTAGACAACACTAAATTCTCTCTTAATACCTTTCTCCATAAAACCTTATTCATCTCCTTATTCTTGAACTCAGGTTCCAATGTTCAACTCTAATTACCTTAACCCTTTGATCTATAGATTTTCAACTCCAGTTATAAAGGACTTTAAGAAATGCCACTATCCTCATCCTTAGTAGCAAAGAAAGAAAACCCAACTTAAACCTATTGTAATCATCATGTGACAAACTAGGCAATACATCATTTTCATTATGCTTTTACAAATGTTTGGACAAACAAATCCATGTGCAACATATGTAAGGGTTGGCTGATTGAACTTACTATTTTGGACTTACAAGAAGCTCTATGTTGCTTTTCCTTTTGACAAGCAACACAGGTTTGATTATCTTCAAAAAGTTTTAAAGGTAAACCTCTTACAAGATTTCCCTTAACTAGTTTATTCATAGTTTTTAAATTTATGTTTCCAAGCCTCCTATGCCAAAGTTTAGATTCATCAAATGTGGATTTTGTAAAGAGACAAGTTAGACCTCCTTTAGGAACAATATTCTTTAAATCAACACTATACATATTATTCTTTCTAGGAACTTTAAGTAAAACATGACTTTCATCAGTTAACTTAAAGTTTGGAGATAAAACAATACATTCAGTGTCATTAAAGAGAACACTATTCTTTTTGTCACACATTTGTGAGACACTAAAGAGGTTAAACTGTAATTCTCTTACAAAATACACATTCTCAAAATCTAAATTACCAGTTTTAATTGTACCTCTTCATGTGACTTTCCCTCATTTGGGGTTACCTCCAAAGGCAACATATCCTCCATTAATTTCTTCAAAGTCAGTAAGATAGGACATATTCCATGTCATGTGCCTTGAGCATCCACTATCAATCACTCCTTGATCTTGTAATTCCATTTGCGGATTGCCCTGCACATAAGGTAAGAAAATCAGTTTCTTTTGGGGACCCAAGCCATCACTGACTTAGATCTAGCTCATGCATCAATATAATCAAACCTTTTTAGAATGGTTGATGCACTGTTGTGTTTAGAAACATGGTCTAATACTTTAGTCTTTAGTTTCCAAACCCAACAAGCTAAGGCCTTAACAGCATTAACCTGGTTTTCCTAAAAAGCATTAAGTACTGCTTTTGGCTTAGCAGTATTAACTACTGCTTTTGGCCTATAAGTATTAAGATTCTTTCCACTAATAGTATTAACCCTCTTATTAAAATTACTATTTTTAGTTGCTGTTATGTTGTTAATGGGCCTTCTAACAATTGATTGTGCTTTATTAAAAAACATTTGTCATTGGTCTTATGCTATTCACTATTGTTTTGGGCTGAGCAGTATTAACTCGTCTAGCAGTAGTAGGTGATACTAGGCTAGACCTTATTAATACTGCTTTTAGAACCATGTTCCTTTTAGGACTGGGGTGAGTCATTCTAGAAAAATTCTGGTGATTCACCCTTTGAGTATAGTTCCACACTGGTTTTACCATCTTTTTTTTTATTAAACTGTCTCTAATGGTTATTACAATGATACTGTGGGTGATTAAAACTTCCACACACATAGCAAGCTTTGTTAATCATCTCAAAATTACTTCCTAATCTTTGAGACATCATATTATTCCAGTTTCTTTGGTTTCTTCTAGGACTATGTGTGTTATACCTATTTTGATTACCTTGTTTAACAGTTGTTTTCCTAGGAGTTTTTACTTGCTCTTTAGATTTAACAAACTCTATTTTAGTAAAAGTAGGTTTAACTATTTTCATTTGAATCTTAGTCTGAGGCATATATTCTTTCTCACTATCAGACACCCAATCCTCAATAATTGGAGCACCATTATTCTTTTTAACTGCCTTAGGCTTGTCTGCACTAGCCTTAGCTTCACTAGTCTCAACTACAGGCTTCTTAACTGTAGGCTTACTAACTATAGGCTCATTCACAAACTCTTCTAGACCAGAGAATGACAAATTAGGTTTTGGGGGCATAAAGTTTCCTGTATAGAGAGGTGGAACAACATTATACCCTAAACCTGTTTTGCACTTATCAACTATCTGACAGTCTAGTAGTTTGCTTAAGTTTTTAGATGAATTCTCAAAATTTTCTACTGTTAGCTAAATTTCATCTTTTTGTTTTTGAGCCAGTTCCAACTTCCTCCTAAGCTCTGTAATGGCTACTTTTTTAAAATAAATCTTCATTTCTCTTATAAACTAGAAGTCTTGCTTCTACAGACTCTAAACCTGTTTTATAAGTAATAACATTTATCTTAGATGTCCTTAAGTCTTTTAATAGCTATTCATTTTGTTCTTTAAGAATTTTAACATTTTCCAAACAAGATGATGAACAGTTTGAATCAGTAGGTACCTCAGAGTTAGAACTTGTAGAAGAGTAAGCCATGAGTGCAAAGTTAGTTGGACCTTCTTCTGCTTGAT
>BQNB010155524.1:0-15386 GCA_026074375.1 Tanacetum coccineum
TAAAAGTGGATCAACCATATAAGGGGCAAGGTAGTATGAAGACTGTTACCCGATGGTATCCTTTCTACACAATCATATTTTCCTACACATATCAATAGCGATACAAACAAAAGTTAATTTTCTAAAGCCTAACATGCATATTCATCATAAGAAGCAACACCACTAAGATCTACATTCTAGGTTTCATACAATCGTAAATGAACACAATAAGGAGTTTAGCCAAGCATGTTAAAGATAAAGTAAGAACAATAAATAATCAAACAACAAGACATATTGAATGATTAAGATAATTTTACTTGATTAAAACATGAATTGAAGGAGTTACAATAGGGTTTTGAAGCCCTAAAATCATCCTAATAAGCTGCCAAACGAACTAGGGTTCGTCTCCCTTTTTACTCTAAAGTTACACACCTAAAACCCTAATTTTGGGTCTATATTTATAAGAATATCATTGTGATGGTGTCGCGTTTTAATTGTGACGCCATCATAAAGTAAAATCTTCTGGATTCGAGTTAAGTCGGTGCGAGCTGACTCCGTCAAGATGTGTTGACGACCGTCACCTAGCTTAGTGTGAAACGGCATCGTGTAAAAATGGTGACGCCGTCTCCCAGGCCCTGAACTTTAAAATCTTGAAGAGTCTTGGTGATGGTTTTTGTATTCCTGTTCGTATCCTTCTTTCTTTCTCCAATGAGCCTAAGTCACGTTTATTTCCTCTAAATTCCTTTCCAAATGCCCTAATACCTAAAAATGAACGATTAGAGTAACCTATTTTGGGCATAAAAGCATGATTTAAGGGGTTAAATGACCTTGAAAAAGTGTATAAAATTAGACCTCATCAAATACCCCTACACTTTGGATTTGCTTGTCCTCAAGCAAATGAGCTTTTCCTACTAACAATAGCAGTATTAGGGCATTAACCTACTCCTTTAAAAATATTTATCAACACAACCTTCTAGACCCTCTAATTAAAAGCACGAAAAGCTAAACTAGCACCCTCACATAAGGTTTGGGATTCTCCTCTGTTCTCCTCGGGTGTATAATAAATTATAACAAATATGGGAAACAGAAAATCAACACACTCATTAATGTCAATCATATAAATTACCATAGGCTTGGAGATAAGGATCAAACCTCCACCGCTAGGCGCAAGCATTATTCATTACTATCTAAGAGGTCTTTTAAAGGGTTGAGGGGGTGTGTGTGGTAAAGATAACATTATAATTGGAAATGGAAATGAATGAGGATATATTTGGGTGGCCTTTGGGTGAATTAGAGTGTAAGGGTTAGGCGAAATATTTAACGAATACACCTGGTTTGGTGCTAAGCCAAGACTACGGAACGAAGATACACAAACTACTACATCCACAATCTCTTTTCATTTTCTTAAATATATATATATATATATATATATATATATATATATATATATATATAAAATATATATTATATATATAACATATATATAGTATATAAATATATATATGTGAATAACATAATACCATCAAAACATAGGTATAACACGTACCCCTACACTTGAGATTTTACATGCTCGATATTTACAATCTAACTAATGACCCAATTTGAGGTGGATCAAAATAACATGTAGATCATCTAACAAATGTATTGGGGTATTAACTTAACTTTTCTTCCCCATTCTTTCGCGAAATAAATACTACCATGAATCCCAATCGTCCCAAAACTGTATTTACAAGGATAAAGACTTAGCAACCGTATACTCAAATAATTAACTTGGGTTAACATAATAATGTACTAAAAGTGAGTACATACAAGGTAGGCTAAGGCGATTTGAGTGTAACGATTGGTTTAAGCGTTAACAATGTTCTTCATTAATGATCTGGAATCCACCAAAAAATTATGAGAACCGTGAAAAAGGATAGGCTCAGAGGGTTGTACTAGGGGTATCCTGTACTAATAATGAGTGCATGGCAAGGGTGTGGGATAGTTATATGATCGGTGTAACCATCATAACAATTACAGGTTTAAAATATGGGTTAATCCTAATGCCTCTTATCAAGAAAATCCTAGTACTTACTATGCGATCTCGGGATGCATCACAAAAACAAGTTTTAGAATTTAATATACTACCGGTAAACTCATATAATTTAATACTAATCTCAATGCTCCAGAAAAGGCGACGAATACCACACGTACACATCTGTAACAATAGAATAGACACATGTGACTGCTCACTCCTTAACACCAGAAAACTAAAGGTATAAACTATCTTGGGTATCAATAATAGATACCCGAATTCCTAAAGTGATCTAAAGAAAACCCACATTTTTTGGGGTGGAATTCCAGGTTATAGTGCTAATCATAATAAAATTCCTATCCAGATATACGCTCGCTATTAATACTCAGTTTTTGTTGGGAATTAAGGGCTTTTACAAGTTTAAACTGTTGAAAGGACTTAGTACTGCTATTTGAAGATTTGTGCTGATTATGAAGATTGAAGAAAATAAACTAAGTCATTAGTACTGCTAGTTGTAATAGTTAGTACTGTTAGTTATAGTTAGTACTTCCAGTACAAAATGTTAAACAATGCTGTTGCAAAACTACCACTTCTCAAGCAAGGTGAATATGAGATGTGGAGACTCAGAATAGAGCAATACTTTCAAATTCAAGACTATGCTCTATGGGATATCATAGAAAATGGCAATTCCTTCAATCCTGTAGCACGAACAACAACAAATGCAGATGGTACCTCTACTTCAACAATACCAGGTCCTGTTACTACTGAAGAGAAGACCCAAAAGAAGAATGATGTAAAAGCCAGAAGTATGTTGCTAATGGCACTTCCAAATGAACATCAATTGACTTTTAATCAATACAAGGATGCCAAGACTTTGTTTGCTGCCATACAAACAAGATTTGGTGGCAATGATGCCACAAAGAAGACTCAAAAGACACTTCTGAAGCAGATGTATGAAAATTTCAATGCTCCAAGCACAGAGTCACTTGACTCTATCTTTAACAGGCTTCAGAAAATTGTTAGCCAGTTGGCCATCTTGGGTGAAAACATCTCTCAAGAAGATCTCAATTTAAAGTTCTTGAGAAGTCTGCCTTCTGAATGGAACACTCATGTTGTGGTCTGGAGGAACAAACCAGATCTTGACTCAATGAGCTTTGATGATCTCTACAACAATTTTAAGATTGTTGAACAAGAAGTCAAAAGAACTGTTACATCAAGCTCAAATTCAGGCTCTCAGAATATGGCCTTTGTTTCAACTCCTAGCAGTACCAATGAAGTTAATACTGCTAATGTTCAAGTTAGTACTGCTAACTCTACAGTTAGTACTGATAGTACTCTTGATAGTACTGCTAACTTGAGTGATGCCACTGTCTATGCTTTCCTGGCCAATCAACCAAATGGGTCTCAACTTGTTCATGAAGACCTAGAACAAATCCATGAAGATGATCTTGAAGAAATGGATTTGAAGTGGCAATTGGCACTACTGAGTATGAGAGCAAGGAGGTATTACCAGAGAACTGGGAAGAAGATCACTATCAATGGAAGTGATACTGCAGGATATGACAAGTCCAAGGTAGAATGTTTCAACTGTCATAAGATGGGACATTTTGCAAGGGAATGCAGAGGTCCTAGGAACCAAGAAAGCAGGGCTAGAAATCAAGACAGCTCAAGAAGGACTGTGAATGTGGAAGAAACAGCTTCTAAGGCAATGGTGGCTATTGATGGAGCTGGTTTTGATTGGAGCTACATGGCAGATGAGGAAGTCCCTACCAACTTGGCTCTTATGGCTTTCTCAGATTCAGAGGTACATAATAACAAAACTTGTTCTAACACTTGTCTTAAATCCTTTGAAACTCTTAAAACTCAGCTTGATAATTTAAGAGTAGAATTTAATAAATCTGAGTTTAATCTAGCTACCTATAAAAGAGGTCTAGCTTCTATAGAAGAACAACTTGTCTTCTACAAAAAGAATGAGGTTATGTTTTGTGACCAAATTGTTGTTTTAAAAAGAGATGCCTCATTTAAAGACTCAGAAATCAATTGATAATGCCTAAATTATACATGTTTTCAGCGGCGTTATTTGCATTTATTTGATCATTTCTCATGAACTTTCGGTACTTAATCAAGTATATTTGCTTTTATATGTTCTAGGTATGTGTCGTGGAAGAAAACGAAAGAATACACGAAGATAAGAAGCTTAAACGAAGAAGTAAACTTAAGATAAAGATCCCCCGACACCTGTCCACTGTTTTGGCCATAACTGGAGCATACGAACTCGGATTGAGTTGATACAAGCGGCCACGGAAAGAGAATTCAATTATATACAACTTTGGAAAAGGCCACTTGCTGAAAATACAAAAAGTGTGCCGCACTTGCCCAAAAACCGGCGCACTTTCTGTCTAATCAGCCTTGTTCACTGTTTTGCTCATAACTCGGTCATACGAACTCCGTTTTAGTTTATTCAAGCGGCCACGCGAAGAGAATTCAGTTGTCTACAATCACGAGGAAGACGAAGTACTGGAAATTCCAAATTTGTGGCGCACTTGTAAAACAGTGCGGCGCACTTTTCCATCACAACTGAAAAGTCGAGCATTTAATGAAGACAACATATACACCTCAAATGCGCCGCACTTATTTGTAAGTGAGCCACACTTGGCCCCCAAAACAGCCTATATAAGGCCCCTTTTCCTCTCATATCTCACACAACTCTCACACATAATTCCCCATTCGTTTAGAACACTCTAAGTGGGTGTTTTTGGTGAAAAAGGCCTGAGAACCTTTGATCCAAACCATCTTGATAACACAAATCCTCATCACCATTAGAATCAAAGTTCTTGAAGATGTTGAATAGTCATGGTTGAAGTTCATCATTGTTCTTAGGTTTTGATCCATCAAAGAGGCATAGTTGTAGTGTTATTTCGAATCTATAAATGATGAATGTTATGTGTTTTGTTACTCTGATCATGGAGTGATCCATAAAAGAGGCATAGTTGTAGTGTTATTTTAATCTATAAGCAATTGTGACAGAATTGTTTATAGTTTCCGGATTTTGCTTTGAATATATTAAAAAGTGTTTCTGGGAAATTCTTGGAAATGACCATACTTTGGCTCTTGGAATTGGTATGAATCTTGTTACTCTTTTAAATATAATCCTTGTTGAACCCATGATGTATGTTATGTGTTTTGTTACTTTGATTATGGAGTAGTCATCTTGTGTTTGTTTGGGCATAATGTGATCTTGGATATGGAGTGTTTGGATATGAGTTTATTGAATTGGTAAAACATATTCTTATCGTGATATAGGCCGAAAAGGGGTTCTTTTATATATGTGTTTAATCATTTCACTTAATATATGGTTATAATAACTTATAAAGGCCGAAAGGATTTGTTGTTATTAATTGATATAATCACTAGTTATACTTAAAGGCCAAAAGGATTTATAAAAACTGTGTATACTCTATTTCTTAAAGCTTTATATAAACACTATTCCTAACATATTCATAATCAAATTGATCATTGCCTAAACTAAACATACCTTAATTCATTTGATTGAATCATCCTTTTAATTGCTTGCTTTGCATTATTCGTATATGCTTGTCTTGGTTAATTTGATCCGTGACAATCATCTTAGCCTTAGCACCTTAATTACAAACTGTGAAAACTTTAATTCTCGTGGAACGACCTAGACTTGCCTAAAGCTATACTATACACGAACGGGTATACTTCATGAATGTTGTATTTTTAATAAAAAATCGGGTATCTCTAGTATTATTAAATGTTAAATACTCTGAAAACGTACATCCACTCACAATGTATTTGAAAAAGTTTTTGTATTTATATAAACTAGTACATATACAAAAACATGTGGGGAATTAATACGTAAGGAAAGTAACAGCAAAAAGGAAAAGACTGTACGCCAAGACACAAACGTAAGCTCGTAGCAAAATAGAGCTCAAGGTAAAAATAAACGCAGGGCAGAGGTAAACCCATATCATAGCAGGCTCAAGGCAAAATGATACTCACATATACGCCATAGGAAAAGCACGTATAAGGCACACATAAAAGTATGTAAGGATCACATACTGGTTATAGACCAGATCAAGATATTCTACATGGTTCTCTTTTAACCTGGCTCCATTTACCACATCTATCACACCCCCAGACGGGGCCTGGACGGAATACGTGTCCGAGGGCATGACGTCATAATAATTCGAACTCAAGGCAAAGGGAACGACACTAATGAACGTTTTGAAAATCATAACTCGTTGCATTTATTAGTCTTACAAGATATCAAATGAAATTAAACATTTACGGAAGCATAATTAAGTTCTCAAAAGACAACGAGTATGATTGATAAGAAAAGTCTTGAAAGATGATATTATATTGCACGTAGACTCACCGAGCACATTGTGAAGTCCAAAAGCTAAGCACCTTGTGAATAAATTTAGCTTAAAACGTCAACATATAAAGGTTGGTGAATTCATAGGTTTGAATGTGTAATAAGAATGGACCACAAATTTTGCCAAACGTATGTAACTATTATAACAAATACAATATCACATAACAAGGTATTTACGTTGCACTAAGCTCATGACACTGAGGCTAAATGTAATGGAAGCATGTATAATGCTTAATAAACTTGCCCTAACGGGTGCCATAACGACGAAACACCGTATCACTCGACATAGTATACGTCCGTTTATTCGGGTGCCCCATGGATGGTAAGAGCTACTTACCCGGACGGGGATGATTAGTCCCAATAGATCTATTTACAACACTCGCACTCACTTAACCAATCCCATTGGTCATAAGTAACTAACAATTCATGATAACTCGGGGCATACAAGTTTCAACACTACTTAGGCAACACGTAAACAGGATTGGGAAATCGTAAAGTATTTATGTCCAATGTTTAAAAGCAAACAATGTTTCTCACCCCAAATAGTAAAGCAAAATAGTAAAAACATAAGGCTATGAACTCACCTTAAGCAAACGGTGAGAAAGTAATTCAACGAAGAGTATACCAAAAGCGAACGACTCTAACCGCAACCTAATTAAAAGACGCGCTTCAGATACAAGGAAGATAAATATCTTAACATCGGATACGACGCTTATACAAGAAATATCAAAACATCGAATATGACGCTTATATAGGAAATAGACATCGATATGTGTTTGTGCTTTAGTTTATTTAGTAAAAACGTGTCATTACGAGAGTATAAGGTGTATAGTTAGTTATGTCGTGTTTTAGGAAAAGTTTCCATTTTTGGAAAGTTACTATTTTTAGAAAGTTTCTATGTTAGGAAAGTTCTAAGTTTCAGGACGTTGATACCGTCCTCTAATATTTGATGATTCCATATATCCTAAACGCAATAGTGAAACCTAAACGTCTACTTCTTAAGTCCGTCTCACCAAGATTTACTTAAAAGTTTCTATTTTTAGAAGTTTCCGTTTTAGAAATCCTGATATTATGTTTGCGACTTTTCTAATGTTCCTACTTAATATACTAGTGTTACTATATGTTTCGCCAATGTTTTAAAAGCTCAAACAATCCTGAAAATGTTCGAAAACTTAATTTTCTATTTCTAACAGCACCTATATTAGTTATTTTTCAAAAAATTGTTCCAAAATTCATTTCGCCATAACTTGGCCGTTTTAAATAATTTTTTATTGTTTGAGATATGAAAATCTATCTATTCGAAACAAGCTATCCAAAAACTACCTTCTCGACTAATGAAAACATTTTTAAGTGACCAAAAACGTCAAAACAAAATCGGACCAACAACCTTGCATTTCGCAAACGCTCCCAAAAATACATCCTAACTTCTCAATAGTGCTTATTCTAACCTAATCCCGTTCACTACTAATCCAACCAACAAAATCCACTCTTAATATATCCTAATCCTATCGCAATCTTTGTTGCAACACAGCAATCAAATCAAACTCACCTTAATAACAATATGTATATAAGAGAGAATAAAAACTTCATTACTTTATAAACCCATCTTGTTTCTTTTGAAAAATGCATAAACAGTAAAGGAATCATAACATATATGTAAGAACATGAATGAAATTAGAAAAGAAAGGAAAAAGGTTCAAGAACAAGCTTACAAATGGTGGAAAACAAGATATAAGAACAAGAATAATGAAAGGAGATGTAGATCTTGAAAACCCCTAATATATATATAAAACCCTAACTTGTAAATGTTGCAAAAACCATGAAATCCTTTAACCCACACTTGAAACCACATTTGATATGACTAATAATCAACCTAGAACACTTAGATCTTAAAGGAAAATCAAAAGTATGGAAACCGTATTAAGGGTGATGGTGGCCGTGAGCTTCAAGAACAAAGGAGGAGAGAAGAAAAGTTTTTGTGGCTTTGTA
Organism: Tanacetum coccineum; assembly: GCA_026074375.1. Classification (NCBI taxonomy): domain Eukaryota; kingdom Viridiplantae; phylum Streptophyta; class Magnoliopsida; order Asterales; family Asteraceae; genus Tanacetum; species Tanacetum coccineum. The sequence goes on from BQNB010155524.1 coordinate 8,382, forward strand.
AAATGAATGGTAACCCTAAAATGAAATTATGTATGGTATTTAAAGGGTTAGGGTTTAGGACAAATATTTTACTGTATAAGTGACCAACACACACTACATATATGTGTGTGTGTATTCGGCTAGGAGTACGAAAAAGGGGGGTGCAAACTTTTCTTTGGCTCCAAGGCTTGTGTTGTGAGTGGCTAGTACCATGTGGTCTATGGTACCTAGCAAATGGTGTAAGAAATTGTTGGTTCATGGGAGGTTAAATACAAGAGTGTCATTTTTTCAAGGCCTTTACACATGATGTGCTGGTTTTTAAAATTCAAATAAAAGATGCCTTTGATTTAATTTAGGGCTTATGGTGATTTATTGTGAGTTTAGTCATTCGAATTGGGCAAAAGGGGAAGGGATGACAAAATTTTTGATATTAAAACATGAAACGAACAATAACTAGGGTTTACATGCAAAGGTGACAACTTTTTGGGTCTTCGTTTAACCTAAAACACGAAAAACATAAAATGTACGCGGAAAACGTAGAAATTGAAAACGTAAGTGTACGTAAACCACGCAACACTTTAAAATGACTAAATCAAAATAATATAAGTAGACTATACTTTGTCCGGAGTCGAAACGCGTCCGATAACGTTTTTCAGTTTTACGCGGGACAAGTTCCCGGATAAATACAAATTTAACACGTAACTTATAAAAATTAAAATTAAGCACATAAAAGTTTAAAATAATGACTTGGAAATTTATGGAGTGTTACACATAAACCCAAACCTCATAACTATTCTTCACTCTTGTTAGTGATCACTAGTTTTAGTGCATCCTCAAACCACCAAGGTAAAATGAAAAACTGAGTCATCCTTACTATTACTAATCCTGAGTCATGCATCTAGTCATCTTCACAAACAGATTTACCATGTAACCATTCCCCACAATCTAATAGTGACTTACCAGCACTACAACCCAAGGAGGTTGAACCACCTTTCACAATGCACAAACCTATTCCCATCTTGCTGCATCTCTATGGATTATCGAGTTATCGTCATATCCCGACACTCATAAGCCTTTTTGCCTATATTTTCAAAAGTCACGTGAATTTTGTAATGAAATGCGTCTTATTCTTAAACTTAATCCTTACAACTGGCATACTCAGAGTCTATCACTACATAACGAAGCCCTTCACGTATAATCTAAGGGATTGCTCCCAATAAACATCCAACTTCGCTCTATAACCATCTAATTATTTTCACTTTCTAGCAAGTGTAGAACATAAAGAAGATATTCAAGCTTCAAGTGTTGTTGAGTCACCACAATGTCGTGTCTTTCATTTTTCTTCCACCATAAAAGAACAACCACCTTATTTCACATATCTACCTTTGTTCGTCAACACTGGCAACCAATAAAACACCTAACAAATCTATGGATTCACAATCATCCACATTTATCCTTATAGGATCACATGCACATCATTTTAACATACCATGCTTACCACCGTTAGTGCAAATGATATATTAATCTAAATCGTCTTTGTTAACCTTTAGTCAACACCTTCCCTCTCCATTTACGTTCATCCTTCCCCGTTTTTCCACTTTATGAAATAATTTTCATTCGCATCCAAGAGTGTATCATTTTCATCTTCATCTTACTTTTTAACTCTTTTAGAGTATATATTTTGACATATCTCGCAAAGATATTAAGTGAAATTCGTCTAGTTTTAAATGTCACATTTAGAGTATGTCTTCTCAACAAATCATCCTTATCGTCAACATTTAGTTCGACCTAAAGTCTTACGATAATGTTTATCCTTTGTTGAAAACTAGAAGGGGGGTTGAATAGTTTTCTTATTCTAAAATGTAATTTTCAAACTTTTGTTAATATCTTATGTGAAGCTTGCACAATTTTGATGTTTGGTGTATGAAATATAAAGCAAGTAAAAGTAAGAGTTAGAGAGATTTAACCAAGACACAAGTTGTAGAAGTGCATGGTTCGGCTAAAAGGACACCTTTCCTTGCCTAACCTACTCCCCGAGTCACCTACTCGAGAGTTTGTAAACACTAGTCACTAATCTTCTTTAACTGGCGGAGAAGCCTCACAACGTTGCTTACACCTTTAACGGTACAAAGCTAAATACCGAATTCTTCACACGGTAGAATCAACCTAACAATACTAAACTTGATTTACAAAGATGATGAATACAACTACAACTACTAAATGATGTACAAGATTCAGCAATGTGAACTTGAAGATTCTATGGAGATGCAAAACAAGATTCTCATAACTTGATCATCTCAAAAAGGGTGGTTGGCAATTTCCTCTTTGAAGGAAATTATCTGCAATAAATGCTAAAGAGTACTATGCAAAAAAGAATAGAAAGAATGATTAGTAGATTAGAGAGTTTAAGCCGGAAAAGGATGATTAAAGCAAGAGAAATGGATTGGTATCTATAGCCAAAAATTCTACTGTAGGCCGGTTCTGCTGGTTTTGTTGTAGAACAGAACCGGCCAGTATATATCAAGAGAACCAACGCACAGTAACTAAATCTGAATTTTGATTTGCAAAATCTTGAGAGATCATGTGTAATCTTGTAAGATTACCCTAAGATATGCTGCAAATGATGATGTCATCCATGATGTAAATAATGGTTTGCATAATTTACTTGTAAATTAATGTAATGCTAAAAATAGAAAAGTAATGTTAAGAAGTTTACTTTCATGTGGATTTTATTTATTGTTATCAACAAAATATGAAAAGATCGTAAAATAAAATAAATGTTTTTATTGGTTTATTTGTATTAACAATCTCCCTCTTTTTGTTTATGACAAAACTAAAATCTAATGGAAGTAAATTAGTTCAAATGAATTTGTTTTGAGTATTTGGTTTAAGTTTTAGAATTCAGTTTTCTTCCCTTTTTCCTTATGTTTGTTTTACTTCCATTCTCCTCCTTTTTGTCGAAACAAAAAGATGGAGCAGTCACGGAGAGGTGTACAATGATAAGTTGGAGTTGATATGAGTAAACGCAGAAATCTCCCCTTGCGTTATGGGGTGTTTTGTTATTGTGGTTCTGTGCCTGGATTTGCACACCTTTTTCTTAATTGGTCCTATTTTGAGGGGAGTGTTTCAAAAAAAACAAAGTTTTAATGTTTCTTGGGATACATCATCAACAGATACAATGTTTATGTATTTCAGAACATAATCAAAATGTTCCAAAACCATTTCATGCTGATAATATTTTCTCCACGGAATGCTTCAAGACATTTTTAATCACAAGTTTTTTCAAAAGCTAAGTGTTTTTTATTTTAAAATAAGGGGCAGAAAAATGGGTAATTAAAATCATGATCTATTCGACTCAATGTGTGAACAGTAAGAAAAGCGTTTTATGGTTTTGATTTATACCCAACAACATCTTAATTTCACGACGATTCTGAAGTCATAAGGTGGTTAGGTTAGGAATCAATCCTATGATCCAACCAGAACCGGAGGATCTACCCAAGGATAATCCAAAGTTAGAAATAGCAGTCCTTAGGTATGATTGGAGATAAATGTAGATGGGAATAATGCCGACTAAGATTGAGCTAACACTGGAACAATCACAACAAGGTGTTAGTAATGACGTCCTGGTAAGCATTGAAGGCGTTGAAGAATGAAAAAGAAATGTATGGATAAAGGGTCTAAAGAAAGAATCCCTCCACACAACTTAAGGCAGAAACCGGGTCGATACATATGCTGTCAGAATCACAAGTTGATTGCTGACATTGAAAACGACATCATGGACCCAGTGATGCAATGCACAACCCTTCCCAGCCATTCGGGTTTCTCTTAACAGAAACTTGTCTCATTTGTCACGGAGATACACACGTTATCTATTGACATCTCATTCCGAGATCGTTGATATTGAATAGGTGGCAATCTGCTCAAGCCTCCGAGTACTAAAACCAAAATGCACTAATCGAGTCTAGAGCCAAGAGATCAATAAAAATCTCGTTAGGACACATTCCATTTCAAACACTTGTTGAACATCATCAAGTTCACAAGATGTTAACAAGAGTCCTACGCAATATCCTTGTGATATTTGCCAGAACATCCGAGTGATACTATAAGTATTCACAATGAAGATGGAAATCCTGCTTGAGTCAGCATCAAACAAGCTCTTGGTAGGTGACTTGCGAGATTCTATATGAATCAAACTTGTGACAACTGGATATCGATTTGGTCCAGTAAATGAATTGACGGTTGATGAATTTTGATAAAAGATTAAAACTCCCGATGTGTTACAAAAACGCTTTTACAAGTAATACGTCGATTGATTTTCAAATCAATTTTCTCGATTATCACTAACGTAAACCTGCAGGTTAAAACGGTGGTGACGGTATCCCAATCAACCAAAGTCGATTCATTACCACATATTCATGCTCATTCTACAAAGACAAACTATCATGAAAGCTCAAGATTTAAAGACAAAGACTTCCGCAAACTCTGATTTGAAGCTTTCAAGATTAGGCATAATATGAGAATGTTGGTAAAAGACACAAGATCGCAAGATGGCAAAGACGATAAAGACAATGACAAAGGCTCAAAGTCAAGATCGCAAAGCATGAAGGAACAAGCCTACAACAAAGAACAAAGAGAAAGACCAAGACCACATGAGCTTAACGACGAAAGCAATCTCATTGATCTCATGAAGGAGTGTCATCAATGAACTCACTTCGGGGGAGATTGTTAGCCTCAAAATATTGAGTCGAACATGAAGTTCGTTCATTATGTATTTAAGTCTCGGTCAATCAATTAGTTAACGTTGTAATAGGAAAGCATCGAGAATCGGGCTCGATAGTTAATCTAATATTGTATATGTTTCGGGTTTAATCCCAAGCAAAACCCGAGCCCGGGTCCTAGTTAAATATCCCGTCGCGTTAACGCGACGGGATATATAAACTCTTTTCTATTTAGAAAAGAGTTAGTTGTTTCATTTTAAATAATTCCACTTTTCTATTTTCTCCCATCTCTCTCTCTTCTTTCTCTATCTAAAAGATCAACTCTCTCTCTCTCTAAATTTCTAAGTGGATTCGTGTATGATATAGGTTATGAAGTGATATACGGGATTCTACAATTATCAAAAATTCTTCATCATACTCAGGAAGGATGCATTCAAACCTTTTATTAACTATGTTGCTGCTTTTCCATAAGCTTAAGCAGTTGATAACACATCTCATTCAAGTAATCAGACTAAAGTTTGTTGTTTAACATATTGGTGATTGTTATTGGTGTGAGGGGGTTTCTCTTTTCAACTAACATAAGGACGTGAACATTTCCAAACCTTACAAAGTGAACTCCACATGAATCAATCAGCTTCCAAATTTTCACCTTGTATCCTTGCAAATTTCTCCATACATCACTTTTTATGTCTGGTTCAAACATAACCTTCAAATCTCCCCACAATACTCTCTCATGCTCATCTTCAGGCCTTATATCACCATGCTTTGTTTTGACTAGCTTCCAAAGAGTCTGCAAATCTTCTTTGTTAATACCCTGAAGTAGTCTTATCATTGAAGTATATCTCTTAGAAGTTCCATCTGCTCTTATCAATTCATAATGTGCCATCAATCCTTCTTTATGCAGCTTGTAGTCAACTATCACTGGTAATCTAGTAGCAAGTGGTATAACATCAATTGCTATATCATCATCCTATTTAATTACCAAATACTTTTTCAAGGCATCTTCATCATCTTTTTCAATTTCTTCAACTTCATCTGACTATTTATCTTCCTCTAGTCTTTGTTTCTTTGAAGATCCTTGCTGTTGTTCTTTCCCTGCTCTTTTCCTTCTAAGCATCTTCTTTCTGATGCTTTTAGTTTTCTCCTCACTACCTTCTACTTTCTTTAACTTGTCAGATTCTAGTTCATCCTCTGTTCCTTTAGAACTTTCTTCTATTTCCTTCTTCCTTTTAACTACCTCAGAATCCATAGGTATAAAAGTATTCACTCTCCTTATCTCATTGGCAAACATCTTCTGAATTTCTTCAAAGCTCTTGCTCTTCAACTGATTATGCTTGTATCCACCCATGTTTTTAAGATAGGTAGAAATTTGATTCCTCTTTTAAGCTTTAGTTGGTGGCTTTCTTTTCTTCTCCTCAGCTCTAAGCATTGCAAAGTGTTTCTTTCTTTTATTCATAAGTTCTACAAACAGTCTTGATCTTTCTTCAATAGTTATTTCTCCTTGTTCTTCAGTTTGTAGTCTCTGAGCCAATTCAAAATCTGCCTCCATCATAGCTTGTGTATGATCCCATGACACAATCAAAGCTATATTGGCTTCTTCTTCTTGTTTCCTTGTAAGCTTTTCTTCTTGTATAATTTTAGCCTCCAACTGAGCTTTAACATCTCTTGTCATTTGCTCATCAAGAGCAACTTAGCCTTTTCTTTTTAAAGGAACTTCAGGCTCAATCATGATACTTTTTCCTTTGTCTTTGACTGAGGGTTGTGTGACAGAAACTGTTGGTTTAGATACAGATACATGCTCTTCCTGATCATGGAAAACAATTCCCTTTGCCTTTGGTTTAGCTGCCTTGATTTCCATTAAAGTTTGAGCCAAAGTTTCTTCAACAGTTGTAGGAATTGTAGGAGCAGTACTATCTTCAACACTGGTATGTGATTAATTACACATACCTTTTACCTTTAAAAACGAGCTAAAATAACCAAAAACGGACTTAAAATGCCAAATATACGCTTGTTTTGCTAATTGTGTTGTGCAGGAACAGATAACTAAGAAAAGGACGAAAAACAAAGCCAAAACGACAAAACCGGACTCGGAATGGAAAAGCAAGGAAAAGACAAAGTCCAAGCCCAAGCCTGAAAAAGTCAACCCCGACAAATCCAAAAGTCAACATGTGAAGAAATATAAGTTTAAGGGCTAAAATTGTAAATCCCTAAACTTATATTTAAAAAAGAAATTAAGAGAAAAAGAAAGACAAGGGGGAAAACTGCCATAATGCCAAAGTTTAACTCTAAGGACCATTTCTGTCAAGTC
>BQNB010155527.1:0-2500 GCA_026074375.1 Tanacetum coccineum
CAAAAAGTGAAAAACTAAGATTTACACTACTAAAGCTAAAAACAGATGATAAAACATGATCAATAAGCACTATGAGATAGAATTAAGCATAAATAAGCTAGACTATAAGCCGAATAAAAGCATATGCAAAATTAAAACTAAGATACTTGAAAATTAAAGGAAACTTACAAAAGCCTTAGCTAAACAAAGGCAATAGTGCTCAAAGAGCATTCAACAGCTCTAGCTTATCCAAAGATAAGCTAGTAAAAGTCCAATAAGCTCTTCCATTATAAGCTTATCTTCCAAAAGCTCATATCCAAAATAGCAAAGGTAATTAACTATTTTTAATAGTTTAAGTATATAAATGATCAATTGAGCTCAAATCTAAGCTTAGAGGCTTAGATGAGCTTATGAAGAGCTTTTGAGAGCTTATGAGTGATTTGAGAGCTTATAAAAGAGTAGAGTAAAAAAACCGATTTTATAAGGTAAATTTTATTTTTATTCATTAAAAACATATTACAAAGCTTGAAATTTAAACTACAAAAGCCTAATAAGAACTTACATTTAAAAAGAAAGTTACATAAGCTAAAATTCTATAAGCTACTAAAAACTAAAAACGGGGAAAAAGAAGATGATGTGTGTGAGGATTTAGCTTGTATTTATAGCCTTCAGAGGATGCTTCTAGGTCCTGAGTTTGTTATACGCTCCCATGATCTCGTCCATTCAATCTAGCCAATTATTGGATCATATCTTTGAGCCGTTGGATTAAATGTGTGAGCACACGGATTGCCAACGTGGCATTCCGCGTGTCACACTCATTGTGCTTCTTTTGTGAGTACTTTAGTACAAATCCCAATTGATTGGTGTGTTTTCTCCTTTGCCCGCGTGTCTAATCTTGTGGGAATTGACCAATCAAAACTCCTCAATGACGTTGCTTTGCTTGAGAGGGTTGCTTAGTACTCGAATCTTACTTCCACATCATCAATTTCCATTTACCCTTTGCTTGAGAGGGTTGCTTGGTTTTTATAAATGGACTTTAACGACCGTTAGTCTTTATTAATAAAAATACTAACGGTGTTAGGGTTTTTGGGTTATTTTGCAATTTGGTTTAACTTTAAGGGTATTTGTGGGATTTTGTCTTCTTGTGGTTGACTAATGTTGACCAAGGGTTCACTTTTGTTGACCTTTGATAGCATTCTCCTGGCTCTTGTACACTCTTTTCCGTCTCGTATCCGTGTTTGTCCGGTTTTGACCGTTTTCTTGTGATTTTTGCATTATCCGTACCTACACAATCACAAAGACAAAACAAGCAATATACAAGCAATTAAAGTACAATTTTGTCTTTTATGGGCCATTTTTGATATAAAACGGATATGTGTTTTCACACATATCAAAATTCCCCAAACTAAGCGATTGCGTGTCCTCACGCAATATTATATGCTCTATAACCAAATATCTCAAAACTTCCCCAAACTAAATCTTTGAAAAGTAGCAAAGACTTATGTGGAGAGAGTTTAGAAATCACAAGTTATAAAACACCCCATTTTTTTAAGGTAAACTTTATATATATAAAAACTAAGAATATTTTGACTTTCTTTATTTTCATAACTGTTAGGGATCATAAAATAAGATGCATTTCGATCCGAGAATGCCCCAAAAAAAATTCATCGTCCCCGACTTTTCACTTATCCAAACCAAGCTTAAAACGAAATCACAGTTAAATATCAGTTAAGATGCTAACACTACTCATATTTGCAACTTGTGAACTTTTTTTTACTCCCGATATTTATTATATCTTAAGTGAGTGTGCTATTTTGAATTTCAACCATGGATCAACGTTTTGCAAAATACTATGCTTCACGTTCCACCCAAGAATAATGAGTTTGAAGGCGAGATCATCCCATGTAGCGACTTTCGTCTCGGCACATCCCAACCTTGCGGCTAAGTGACCAAGCTTTTGACACCGCTCAGAGACTAGTATCGGGACTCACGGACCTTAGGTTTCAAAAACTCTCAGGTTTCCCGGATATTCATAGCTTATAAAATAGAATAGTCAAAGTTCAAAAGCATATTTGAATTTAACAAAAAGAAATCAATTTATTAATTTAAACTTAATATTAAACATTTATGCAATTGTAACCCTCGACCTTTTAGAAGGCTGCAACATCGGTTGTGAGCCGGCAAGATGCAACAAACTTTTATCAGTCTCGGATCTTTATTCTTACTATGGGCTTTCTTTAGAAGACTACCACATCGGTTGTGAGCCGGCAAGAGGTAGTAAACTTTTATCAGCCCACAACTTTTATTATTATTATATTTTTTTTATCATTTTATCATTTTTTAATGTAATTTTTACTTTATATAGAGAAGACTTCTTTTTGAAAAATTCAAGTATAAGTTTGAACTAAGACTAAATTTTTTGCTATATATTACATAAAAATTGTTGATTTAAGTTTAATCTCCAAAAACAGCACGTATATTAATCCGGTTAAGAGCTTATGGGAGAAAAAAAAACCACAAA
>BQNB010155527.1:7500-15386 GCA_026074375.1 Tanacetum coccineum
TTTGGTTCATCGGTTGACACTGAAAATTTTCATGAGGGCCTCCGCAGTTTTCACAGCAAGGAAATTGTTGTGGAAAACTCCATGAATCTTGTGGATAATAATTATTGCTAAAGTTTTGATTGTTACACAGTTCCTGCTCATAGACAAACGGGACTCGTGATGGACAATCGGAACCATAATAATGATTGTTACCACAAAAATCACAAGAGTAAGTCGAGGGTTGTGGAGGTGGGTAAGAAAATTTTGAAGAATTATCGACAAAATTAGGATTTGGATCATAGGTGAATGACTTTCCAATTTCAGAATAGCATGTCGGACAAAATCCATTTTGCAGTTTATCTTCACACCTTTCGCAATTACATTGTGGACAAACGATACTGTATATCGGACCTCCACACCAAAAACATTCACGTGGGTTGAATGTCGACATTAGAATTAAACAAATAGAGGATAAGAGAAAGAATTAAACAGATAAGAGGCAACGGAGATTATTTTTGGGCTTTTGAAAATAATTCATAAGAAAAGGAATTAAAATAAAAAATATATTTTTGGTAACCGAAAATTTAAACGTGCACGGTAGCTCTCTAAAATTACGTACAAGAAAGCGGAGGAGTTGGTAAGCGCGAGGCGCTATTTAGAATAACTCTTCTCCTTTTGGGTGATGTTGATCAAACCTGGCTCGTAGTGTTTTAGTAGGTCTTGGTAAATTCCATTTCATGACAAATTGTAAACCAAACTTCCTTTAATTTCTTTCGCCATAGAGTACATCCTTGACAATTTGGACCTTCAACCGGGTTTCCACACTTGGGACAATCACGAAGGGGTTGTTGAGATGAGTCGGGTGTACAACAATATCCTTTATTATACAAAGATCCACAAGACGAACACTCTTTAATCGTAAAAAGGGGATTCAAACGATAATCGAGTGACGCCATAAGAACATTAAAACAATTTAGAGGGTTAGAAATGAATTAATGGTTAAGAACGAAAAGAAGATTATTTTTGGGTTTTTTATGTTTTTTGAAACAATTTTTTTAATAAAGGACAAAACGAGCTCGACTAACTTAAACCTAATATCAACAAGTTCACGGTAGCTTCTAAAAGGTGTATATTTTCAAAGGTGAGCCGTATATCGCAAGTGACACAAAAGACAAGTTTTTAAATCTTTTATTCGAGTTGGGAACTTATTGATGGATAATACCTCAATTGAAGGTATTATTTGTTGGTGTTCTTTTACCAACTTTGTAACTTTTTAAATATTCACTAATTAACGAGAAAAATCGAAAAATCCGGAAGAGCAAATATTTTTGTATATATATATTTTTTTAATCTTCTACTTATACTAAAAAGGAAAGAAAAATATTTTTTTTACTTTTTATATTTTTAAATTTTTTTTATATTTTTGATTTTCTTAAAAGCGTAACTTTCGTAGACGAAAGGTTCTCCTATTCACGATCGACAAACTTCAAACGAAAGAATCTTAATCACAATTCCCCGGCAGCGGCGCCAAAAACTGATTGTAATAGTTTTATACACGTATTAATAATATAAATATAGAAAATTACCAAACTACCCTTGAGGACAAAGGAAGAAAGGAAAATTCTCATAAATATATATATAATACGTATATTAACCGGGAAGTATGATTCCCGGGTCGTATTTCCCCAACGATTTATGAAATTGAGACCACGTTTGTTGTTCGGACAATGATTTGAATTGGTTCAGATCATGATTTGTTTCCTAAAATCCTAAAAGAGAGCAAATTAAAGGACAATTAAACCTAACTTTAATAACGGGAAATTACACTTTAGCTAAAAACGCAAAACGGGAACCCTAAACGGCAATTAAAAACCCTAAATTTCCAAAATTAAACCTAAAATGAATTTTTTACTTTTAATAGACTCTAATTGACTAAAAAGTAAGTTTAAAGAAAACTAGAACAAAAACGGAGTTGAAATGAGCTTAAAAACACGAAAAACGTGAACGGGAACGAATCCCGTTCTTTAAAAATCGAAATTTTGCAATTTTAACCCTACGGGAACAAAACTAATTTTCCTAGAAACTTTATGATAAAAGAAAATTTTCTAAAAAAGAATCATATTTTTTTGATTATTTTTCTATTTTTTATGATTTTTTAAAGTTTTTAATAAAATAATGTTTACATTCTAAACTAATTATAAAAATTTATGAAAAATTACAAAAAAATTAGCTCTAAATAGAGGGACCTAGGAAAAATAAGCTTGGTTACACAGCTTATCGAATAAGATGTGTAATAAGCTTAAACAGCTTATTGTACTAAAGAGGCAAAAACGTATACAAATAATAAATCTTGTGAATCTATAACGAAAAAGACCCCAGGGCACGTTGGTTAGAGGTGTGTGGTTTGTGATGGCCGTTTATAAGGGTTGCGGTTGATGTTGCAGGTGGGGGGTTCGTGCCCTTGCTCACCCTCGATTTCCATTTTCCTCTTTTTTTGGGAAACTTATGAAAACAAAGTTGTAGAAACTATGAAAATAAGCACTTTTAATAGAAGAAACTTTTTACGAAATTCCCTAAATAAGCTGTGTAAAACAGCTGAAAACATGACAGAACTACTTAACTATATTTTAGCTTTTATATAAAACTTAAGAACTTGAAAACAGGAAATAAGCTAAACCTAAGACTTAATAAGCTACTAACTATTTAAGTTTACCCTAATAAGCTACTTATGAAAGAAATAAGTACAAGGATATAAGCCATAAGCTGAATTATTCTAATAAGCTCTTAAACACTAACTGAAAATCAAACAGCCTGCAAGGGCAGTTTCAAGCTTAAAATTAAGCTTACAAATGGATCCTTAGGGCAAAAAGCTTATCTCCTACTTAAAGCTTAGCTAATAAGCTTCTTAAAACAATAATCAAAAAACATTTTGAAATCTAAATGAGTACTAAAAAAGCAATAAGAAAAAGCTACAGGCTACTTTTGATATTTTTGAATTTTTAATGAAAAAGCTAATAAGCTAACCCTACTGACTTAATAAGCTCAATTCTAATTTAACTAACATAATAAGCTAATTAAGATAAAAATTAAGAAAAAGTGATAAGAAATAAGCTATAAAACTAAATTAAGCACTTAAGAAGACTTAGACCCAAACAGCCCTGCAGGGACCTTTGAGCTTAATTTTTAATAAGCTCTTGGATCCTTATGCACTATTAAGCTACACTAGATTAAACTACAACTAAAAAGCTCTCTAAAACATCTTTCAGAAACTATTTTGAAATTCAATTGCTTATTGAAAAAGCTTGTTGAAAACAAATTATACTAAGAACACTTAGTACTTTTGGATTTTGAAATTGAAAAGACAAGAAGCTATTTTAAAAGCTAAAACAGATAATCAAATGAGCTTAACTTCAAAAATCAAATTGAAACAGATTAACTATGAACCCTAATCTACTTGAATGCTGAAAATCAAAATTTAAGAGCAACTTTTACCTCCTGAAAATTTATGATGAAAAAGGCCTTTTGCTATTTTTCTTACTGATGCAGTGTGCACAAAAGGTTCCAAACTTAAATCCAACAAATGCAGGTAAAAAGAACTTTGCTTCTACACTTAATAAAACACCAAAACAACAACAAGTAGAGCAATGATAAAGGCTAGGACTGATTCAAGCTTAAAATTCATATAGATCTCAACTTATACTAACAGATTATAACTACTAATGCAAAATCACAACTTAAGCTAACAAACTCTAATCTAAGCTTTAAAACTAATTCTCATAAACCTCAATATGGATTTAAAGAATAACCAAAGGACTTAATAGCCTTAGACAGCATTAACTAAGTTAATGCTGTAATTAGCCAAACACCCCTTAATTTTTCCAAAATACGTATTTAGCTTATGATACTTAGATTTAAGGAACAAAATAGAGATACCAGATATTAGACAGCTTATACCAACCTTAATAAACCTTTTTCAATAAGCAAATAAGCCAGAATTAATAGCTAACAACTATGCTAATATTTTTGGGTTTTTTTAACTGTTTTGAGACAAAACATAAGCAAACTATGATTTAATTCCAATAACAAAGCATAACAAGCAATTAACTACTACAATAAACATAAGTAAGCTATACTGACAATAATAAGCAAACAAATAAGCAGAATAAGCAATATTTAAGCTAAAAATGCAGGAATAAGGCTAGAAAATGAAAATGAGAACTCACAAGTGCCTTTGCACAAACAAGGCTTACAAATGCTCTTATGAGCTAGTCTACAAGCTCTGGCTTATTTGGCACAACTAGTCCTTGTGATTGCTCCGCCCAATTCTAGTGTAAAATGAAGTTTGAGAATGGCATGATCAGCCCTTGTGGTTCTTTCTCTCTTTCTTTCTTTAATAAACAACTTTTCTCTTTTGGCAAACCGTGGTCCTTGATCTTCATAACTTCAAAATAGGGCCCTGAGATTTGAAGACTTGTCTCTAATGTTCCTACTCAATTGGGGTCTTTGACTTTCTTTATTGCTGTGTCGGGCTGATCCGGCTTGTGAATTCTTCACCCTTTGCTCTTGTCTTTGTCTTTTTCTTGTTTCTTGTCGGTTTCTGACTGTTTTTGCTTCTTTTTGTCCTTGTAATCCTTTCTTCACAATTAGAATAAAAGCACACTTTTTTTTTTTTTTCTTTTTTTTTTTTTTTTTTTTTTTTTTATATTCTTTTGGCAATTTTCTTGGTTTTATTTGGCAAAATCCGGGTAATTTACATTACATTTAGCATTTATCACGGAACCTAATGGTGAATAGTAAAAAATTATGTTCACATCAGACGATATATATATTTTTATGTTAATTGTCGTAAAACCTGTAATACGTCGTTATTGTATTCGTTATAGCTCCGTTTTTAGTTTGATCTTTCGAGGACGTTCTCGTAAGTGATGTTATATTTATTTATGAGGTTTATACCAAAGATAATAAATTTCATGTCATGAATAGTAACTGTTATAAAATAGTTTTATAAAAGTATTAATTGTCGTAAACTCGCGAAATTCATAACTCGTTCGTTATTAATTGAAATTGATGATTCTTATCATTTTGGAACTAAAAAATATGTGTTCATTTGTTAAATATATCCACACTTGAGTTTATACAATTTTATAAAATGTTTTTTTAAAATTCTTTTTTCGCTCGCGGTTTATTACGTATAACTTGTTTTTAACGGTAATTTTTCGTTATTAATACGTTTACAAGTTTATTACCTTTTCGGATCGTCGTGAAATGTATTATCTTATAAAAATTATAAAATGGATATGTTAAATTTCGAATTTTGGACAGCAAGTTTGATTGAGTTTGTTAAGTCCTTATATATCCTTGTTTTCATACTTTTCCACTTTTGTAAACTACCACAAGTCTTATATTTCATAATTATCATATGGGTTACATATAATAAAATTCCATGGTTCCATAATTGTCCTTATATGTCCAAAATTACCAAGTCCATATTATACTTTTAACCCTTAACTTCCATAATTAACCTTTTTATCACAAGTTTATACTTAGTCACTTTTACATATAAACCATAAGTGTACAAAGTGTAATTTCTTTCCATATGACTTTATTTAGTGTTCTATAAAATCATGATTAAACGTCCCTAATCAATATTACTGTCTTTGTATTTTCTTATTTGAAAATATTATGAAACTTGTAAACCCTAATTAATACATAATCATTTTCATGTTTAACCAAGAGTGTAAATCACTTATGTGACCATTTTAACATGATGTTAATAACATCATAGGATATATAAATGTGTACATTATGATGACAACAATTAAAAACTTCTCTTTTTACATGTTAATAATCCTAAATGGTGATTTAAGCTAAATAGAATAATCATATGCATAAAATGAAAATTATAAGAACATAAAGAGTTCAAGTAAACCTTATGAGGTATGATGATGATGATAAGCAAGTGCTAAACCCTTGTTTAGCCCTAGAATCCAAGCTTGCACTTAAGAAAACCCTTATTTTCTTAATAAAAACCCTAGCTTCCTTTTCTTGATTAATACTTGGAAATGCTTAGCCAATGCTTGGAAATACCTTAGAATGTCTTATAATGGATGTGTATAGGAGTGTATGGGTTGTAGAAAAATTGCTATGGATTTGGTTTGGTTGTTGCTTAATGCCGTAGCATATAGAGAGAAGGAGAGAAAGATTGTGAAAATTTTACTAAGTGCTTTGCTTCTATGAATAACTTAGCTAGTTACTTGTATGTATATAACACTTTCAAAGGTCAAGAGTCAAGAAAACATTCAAAGGGACATGGTATGGTCTTAGGGATGGTCATGGTCATGGTCATTAGTCAAAGAAACAAGGCATGGTGTGGTATTAATGAGGTATGGTGTTCATTTGACCAAAAGGAAGAGTTTCATTATTTTTCTTGTATCAATGGCCATATTTTCGGCATACATAAGATATATGTGGTGTTGTTGACTAATTTTTATGTATTGGGTATAAATGTGGGTATTTGTTGAAGCGTAGAAAAGTTTTGGTGGTTCCGGGAGTGCCTAAACGCAATTTATCGCGAAACGTATACATTTTACGTATCCGATAAAAATAATAATGAACAAAGTTAATAATTATCCTCAAAATAATTATATAACCCTTGCTTGATGTAAACATTTAATTGTTTGATGCCCGTTTACATTGAACGCTAATTTTTAGCTTACGTGATTTAGCTTAACATTTACGATTTAAAGCAAACGCGTACAATACAAAAGGTACATTGCGGATGTATCAACGTCGTCATGACTTGAAAAAACAGGTGTATAGACTTCCTTAAACGAGCCTTGTCCTCAAGGCTCACAATGCAGCACTTGACGGCAGTGCGGTCTTGGTGAAGATGTGTGGGTATTTCTTCTTGAATTGGTCTTCACGTTCCCACGTGAACTCGGGACCTCTCTTGGAGTTCCATCGAACCTTGACTAATGGGATCCGGCTTCGCTTTAACCGTATAACTTCATGGCCTACTATTTCTACTGGTTCCTCAACAAAATGAAGCTTGTCATCAAGATGAAGTCCATCCAACGGAACGGCTAATGGTTTGTCAGCATGACACTTTTTCAGATTTGATACATGAAATGTATTGTGAACTCTGCTCAGCTCTTTTGGAAGCTCGAGCTTGTAAGCAACATCTCCGACCTTTTCTAACACCTTGAAAGGTCCAACATACCTGGGGTTTAACTTCTCTCGTTTGCCAAAACGTACGACCCCTTTCCAAGGCGAAACTTTAAGCATAACTTTATCCCCGACTTGGAATTCCATCGGTTTACGCTTCAGATCGGCATAACTCTTCTGTCGATCACGAGCGATGTAACATTCCGAATTTTCAGGTCATTTACGACGTCATCTATTTTACTAATTATTTTTTCTCGTACGCGTTTACTTTTAATTCTTATCACATAGTTAAATCGCGTAAGCTAAAAAATTTCATTTAACGTAAACGGGCACCAAACAAATTAAAGTTTTCGTCAAGAAAGCCTTATATTATTTTTACGAAAATGATAATTTACTTCTTATATTTTATTTTTATTTGATACGTAAAGCGTTTACGTTTCGCAAATTAAATACATTTAGGCATACCCGGGAGCACCAATACCTAGCTATACATATTATACATCAAGTATTATTTTCATAAAATGATAAGACAAAAAAAACTTCCTTTTTCTCCCTATATCACGCCAACCTCAAAGACCAAATGACACACAAATTTTGATTTAAAACTACTAGTACTATCCTAGTTAATAATAGCACTTGACAAACATGTTTCCATGTTTTCTTCCTTTACTAGCTCACTTGGACTTGGACTTGGACTTTCAAGTAATATGTTTGACCACCTTGTATATTTTCATGCATAACTA
>BQNB010155528.1:0-12755 GCA_026074375.1 Tanacetum coccineum
CCCCTTGTCGAACGAACCAACAAACAAACCCTTAGGGTTTTTCGTGTTAAGGTTTTACAATCAAGAAGGTGTTTCGTGTGTTGATTGATTCAAAGACGAAGAGTTCGTTTGTTTAAACACTATTAGTACTAGCATACACATTGTTTGCTAAGAACGTATTGTGTGTGAATACTTAGAGATATCATTCTCTTGATCTTGGTGGTTTCGCGTGGTATTATACACACGTGTATATTGAAGACGGTGTTATGTTTAATGCGATAAGAAGTTTAACGTTCCTTGCTAAAGGTATATATCTTCAATCCCTTGTTAATTATAAGTTCTATACGTGTTTGATCTTTCTGCTGCGCACTACTGTTAATTAGATATGAAATCCAACACGTTTGTACTAGGGCTTTGGTGTGCATTTAATTCTAACCTTAATTTCTGTTAGGGTTTTTGGTGTTGAAGACTGTTGCAGTTTCAAAGTATCTATTTGTCCCTAGCACCTGCCAAGATATACAAAGGATTGATATTTGTTCTTTCAACACACTTCAACAAAAGCTATATGGTATGCATCGTGACGGGGATAATCCACGAAGTTCGCAGCAATGTCGGATGAAGTACCCTTTTTATTTTGTGGTCTTCTTTCAAGTTTTGATTTCTGGCATTAGTTGCATTGAGAGCGAAACACTTTACACACATGACTAAACATAAAAATATATATACATTGTCCATGTTGCGGTTCCAAAGTATCTATTTGGCCCTAGCAACTGCCTAAATATACAAAGGAGTAATATGGGACACTCTAGAAGTTCGAAAACACATTAAACCTAATTAGCTGTCATCATACACATCTATAACACAACTGTTTACTTAACCACATCTATAACACAACTGTTTACTTAACCACATGTTTGTGCATAATCCCTTTTTAGTGTTTAACATGATCCAAATGTCTAAAGTAATAGAAAATCACACAACATGGTCGTAAGTACATGATAACTTATACAAAAGTCTTAATGAACAAGATGAAAAGAGAAGCATCAGAATAACCCACATCACCAGGTCCACACGCGCACTGCATGCCTTGTAATACCAATCCATTGATTTCTCAACGGAGGTTATTGTCGCTTCGCAACCTAACCTGGCACCATGTGAACATAAGCAAGTTTAAGAATTCTATAAAAGGCATCACCAAGCGATCATTAATATTTTTTAACTAAAGAGCCAAAGAGGAAAAAATGTTGGGTTATTATAGTAGCTGACCTTATAGCTTTTTGGATTTTGTTGAAGCAGCAATGCCTAAGAACACTTGTTTTTAACATTCTCTTTTTCTGGATCGGTGATCAGCAAACTGGTATTTACACGCTTCAAGCAATAGGACGAAGTTGTACTCTCGCCTATGTGTGTTTCATGTTCATATGTGAATATCTAGTTTTTGTGGCATAATTTTGCAAGAAAATAATAGTAGGAGAAGTACGATTTTGATGTAAGTTACTTACACATGTCGGGATCACCAAGCATCTTGGAAAGTCAATTGAAGTCACGATAACCTACTTGTGAGGCTGATAACGTATAAGCGAATACTTCTATTAAACAGAAAATGTACACAGAGCAATGTAAGTTTTATTCATGTACCCGTAAATTGTGATGCTTGTCATAAAATCGTAGCAACAATGACACGATTCTTCATCTGCTCATCCAAACCCTTGCCAGACTCTTGTGACGTGCTACCCCTCATCATGAACCCGGTGATGATTCTGTTGTTCATGCAATAGTCTAAGTAGTTTTAACAGAAAGTTGTGTTCCTAGTTTGTATGCAAAATTTGTTGACTATATGAAATTACTTACTCTAATTTTTTGATGAGCCTTAGCCTTTACAACTAGTTTCTTTACGGGAACTTCTAAAAGAATTAGCTCTATCATTGATCTAACACATCCTACATAAAATGCCAACGTAAAGAAGATTTAAGTTAAAGCTCTGTCTATAAAAGAAGAACTGTATAGTCATGTGTTATCCGTTAGAACTTGACGTTGTATTCTAGTTGTACAGGCTCCAATCTGATTATTTGGTGTGAAGATAAAGAAGGGGTTTGGAAATCCAGATGCTGACATGTTTTCAAACATGGTGCAACATCAAAATCAAAGATTAATTTTGTTTGTAAGAGCTTGTTGCAACACGTTTGTTACTTCACAACTGAAGACTGAAATTCTATAGGCATAACCAACTTTGCCAATAGAATTCAAGCACCTAACTTCACTAACATCCGCGTTCACTTGTATATCGTTTCCTTATGCACATCAACACACCATAAGACATATAATAGCATTTCATATGGCTGTTGCACATGTAAATCTGTCGTATGTACCTCACTATTAAAAAACACACAACAACAGGAAAATAGTGCAAATAGTGCTGCTGTTGGAACTTCTCGAGCTATCCATGCAAAATACACCTTGGCTTCTAAGATTCTCCTTTGTCTCCCAGGTTTCAGCTTCTCAAAATTATTGTTGGTGCAACATTGACTAAGTCTCCTTTATGTTTTTACGATAACAAATAAACGTTCGCAACACAAAAATCACAAACGATAGCCAAAAATCATCAAACCAAGTCTTGTTTTAGCGTGCTGGGCACGCGCCGGCACATGGCCAGCCCGCTAGAGACAATTGGTTTCAGTCCGGTTTTTGAATTGTTGGCTTTCCTCTTACCTGAAAAATGTAGATCTTTCATTAAAGGTATGTACTTGATATTTGAGTTATTAGGTAAACTCGCAAAAACTTAGAGAGAAGCCAAAAAAAGTCCTCCAAGTTTTAGAAAATACCAAGTCAAATTCTTTACTAAACGCCTCTAGCTTAGGCCAAAACTCTATTTCTCAAACCCCAGGACGTTCATACTTTCAACAAACCATCAAACGAATGTATTCATATAATCATAATCCGTGTATACATCGTCTTGAATCATATAACGGGGTTACTCCTTTATTGGTCAAAGAAAGTCAAAGGTCACTTTATCTAAATGCATCATTTCCATTTTTGGAAGTGCTTTACTTTAGATGCAAAGCACTTACTTGTTTGCATCAAGGTAATTAATGATTGTACTAATGGTTGCTTAATCATGGATTATGTCTCTTTGTTATTTGAGTTTGGGGTTTTGAAAATTCTATGTCTTTTATACACTTTCGGTTCACAAGAAACAAATATTTTACACACTCCTACATAAACATTACTTGTCTCCCACATTCATACACAATCTCATTTATTCCAAATCATATTTATGTCAGATTCTCCCACTCATGTTAATGTCTCACCTTTCTAGACATGTTAATGTGCTTAGACTTTTTTGGGGCTGTCAACTTCCGGCGGCGTGTTTAGCGGCCGACGGAGGTGATTCAAGTTGTGTATGATCACGTCATTTAATTCTAAACTGCTTAAAAGTTACGAGTAAAACAATATGCACGTAGGGATTTGGCCAAAAATTGTCTTTTTTATACGGATAAAGGGAGGCTGGTTTGATGAGGTGGCTCAGGGAAGACGACTCAATGATTAGGCCCTCTCTAATATGATGTTATATCATAGAATTCCCTGTAAGTGATACGGAGTATGTTTTATCGATACGATATATATAAATAAAGACAAATACATAATAAAATCCTAATGAAACCAACCCGTAGAATATTCATTCAGAAGTAGTCAACATTTCCTTCCAGCTAGCTAGCTATAAATTGCTAGTACAAAACGCACACAAAAAGGTTTATAACAACATAAAAGAGAGAAACAACAACAAAGTACAAATATGTTTGTTTATTTTATCTTGTGTCTTTTTACGATTCCATTTACAATGGCCCTGGGAACTCTTCAAGGTTCCAACAACAAGAATATAGCCAAACCAGGTTGCCAAACCGCTTGCGGGAATATTACTGTTCCATACCCTTTCGGTATTGTCGGAGAAGACACGAGTTGTTCCTTAGATAAAGCGTTCTACATGACATGCGACACGTCTTCTGAACCCCCAGTGTTGATCCAGAGTTTCGTCTCTTTACTGGTGTTAGTTATAAGTGTTACGACAAATCTGGAGATGTAGTTCAGGAATATAGTTGGTGGAATCATTTACATCCTCAATTCACATTCTCTGAAAATAAGATGTTCACGGTAATTGGGTGTGATGATTACGCTTTGGTCAGGGGGTTGGAGGGAGACAGCTATTCTAGTGGATATTTTGGATTATGCGGCAGCTTATCCGATGTAGCTGCTGGGGAGTGCTCTGGAAAAGGCTGTTGTCAGATATCCATAACGAAAGGTCACAAATATTTCGAAGCTACACTAAACACCTTTTCTCGACACATCAATGTTTCAGACTTCAACAACTGTGGCTTGGCGTTTCTTAGTGAGGAAGGCAGTTTCCTGTTTGGTAGAGCCAAGGATATCATTTAGGTTCAGATATATATAACAGGGTAATACACAATGTCCCACTTGTGTTAGATTGGGTTATTGCACCAGACCGAAATTGCTCTGAGGCTACAGAATGCAAAGGTAAGAGTCACTGCTATGATGTAGACGGTGGTGGATATCGTTGTAGATGCAACGATACGTGGGTAACTCTTATCTTATCACTTGTAAAAGATACACGAAATATCATTGTTTGTGTACAGCAGATAAATGTGGACGGACCAGTATGTTATAAAAATAATACTACAGTGACCTAAATACAATAAATAAAACGGGTAGTGCTAGACAACTATTACTCGTACAAAGATAGAGATATCTTAAAAATGCAAAAGGTCTAATTGTTATATGCTCTTAACACTCTACGATCCACACATACACTAATCAAACACATCTCAACCGTTGAAAACACTTCGAGCAAAATACAAAGACACAACACCACAACCGTCAGATCCTTCAAACCTAACCCGTACGAGGAACAAATACCAGTATAAATACCCCTACTAACCCCAAATTCGTTTTCATATTCGCTCGATCCCAATTGGCCCCTTCCTAATAAGAGTGTAACCAGAATCAGATTTAGACTCTTGGACGTGGTGATTTCAGAATTTGGTTAGTGAAATTTGAAGCCAAGAAAGGCTAGTCTTTTTTATTGATTGTATTATGTCTTGTAGGTGTGCGAGCTAACTCTTTATTCTTAATGTCGATTTTGAAAAGGCTTTTGACACATTGGGTTGGTCTTTCTTGGATTCCATATATATCGTTTTTTGCTTTTAGTATATTATAGAAATGAAAGTACTGCGACCAACATACAATAAATATAATAGTACAATGACCAAATATGCAAGTTGCTAGATTACCTTACTACAAGAAAAAGTCAAACTTTTACACGGTTATTTTTACATGCTTTATATTTATAGAGCTTTTACTTATACACTTACACTCCATGAGATGTAGTGAAAATGTATACAAATTACAAACGTCACTAGTAAAAAAACCGTAATAGAGCCCTGTTAGAAAGCCTCATAAAGCCCGGTTTTACATAGGGGCTCAAAGGGGAGGGGACTTTATGTGCAAAGCAAATAGAGGCCGGTTTTAAAAACGGGCTCTAGGTGATTTTATATTAATAAAAAAATACAATAGAGCCCTGTTTTCTATTAAGAAACATGGCTCTATCCGGAAAAAAAATTTAAAAAAAATGCTGCTATGCCATATTTCGAGCTATTTGGTTGTTATGCCGTATGACCCAAATCAACAATTTCTTCAGTTTTTGATCTCTCAAACCATTCCCAAATGCATCTGCAGCAACAAGTGGTATACCAAAATTAATATTTATTTTTAGAAACAGTCACAAGTACTAAAGTATACCTTTGGAGACAAAGTAGCAGCAAGTCATTTTGTTCTTTAGCTTTCGTTGTGACTCAGCCATCAAATATAGAGATAATGTCTTGCAGCAATAGTTTAGATCCTACAAATATTAGAGTTAATTAACAGCACATACAGATAATTACTTCAGAATAACATGCCACTCATAACAGACACTTATAGCGGATTCTAAATCATAACAGACACTTATAACAGACACTTATAGCCGTGAACCATTCGACCCCTGGCTCTCCAACGACCACCCGAAGCTCCTCAACTAATTGCAGGCATAAAAGATTTTGTGCTCCATCAGTTAGAGAGCACTATAATTACCAGCACACTGTCATTTATCAAAAACAACCACATAAGCTACACACATTAAGGCTATACACACTAAAGCAAATGAGACTATATCAAAAATGTTTGTGGTTACTTATCTAGTAGTATTGACTATTTAAAACACATTAACTAATCACAAGCCATCTGGTTGATACTAATAGATTGTATGCATACATTCAAAAAAGGTTAAGTTTCCATCTTTAATTTGATCCAAAGTCCAAATGTCACATACATCATCTAGATATCAGTCAATGGGTGTTCTATTATTATTTTTCGAAACAGGTTTATGCTTTTAACTATAGTATTTAATTGCGTAATGAACTGACATATAGATACGTTAGACGGTGACGACAAAATTTGGCTCTTTAAAAAGGTGTATTTCTTTATGATTTAAAGATGGTTTAGATTTCCAGCAAAGATACGAAAACGACACACGAAGATTCAATGTTTTTTCGTTGAATTATTGTTGTATTATATCAAGCAAGTCTTGTAGAAATCGAATTGAAAATTACATGACTAACAGATCTAAACTTGAAAGAATAGATACATATACACAAAAACCATAACTTGTAACTAAAAGTATAAAATTAGCAATAAAAATCCTAACTTTTAGTTACATACAAACTTAATCACATCAATTTCAAAACAAACCTTAATTACATAAAGCTAATAAACCTAATCTAAAGAAAATGCAAAATTGAACCAAAACACAAAAAAAAATACAAAAAGTATTACCAGTGTGAGATCATATGAACAAGGACAACATGGATTCTATTTCCAATCGAGATTTAAACCATTGCGAATGCTGCCATTAGATCTGCTAAATAATGGACCAATAACCATTAACACTTGGAATTTTATGATTAAAGGAATGTTAGAGAAAGATTGCATACCTGGTTGTCAAAGATTTTTGAACTCAAGCCGTCAAGTGGAAGTAAGTAAGAAGTGATTTAGGGTTTATGTGGTCTAGGTGAAAAGAAAAAGCAAAGGGAAAAAAAGGGGAAAAATCCCGCTCAAATTGGGAGAAAAATTAAAACAAATAAAGCCTGGTGTTTATTTATAAAACAAGGCTCTATTTTGTGGCCGAATTAGACCCCTGTTTTTTCATTTCATAACCGGGCTTTATGCCTTTGTTTTTTAAGAAATCCTTTATAGAGCCCGTTTTTTTCTATTAACATGGCTCTTTTAGGGGGGCTCTATTCCAAATTGTGTAGTAGCGCGTGTAGGAACATGATTTTAGAGATCACGCCTCCAGGCGTGTAAAAATTGTTTATAAAAATGAGAAAAGACATATAGGGAGTATTTTAGGTGTAGTATGATTTCTCCACACTAGTGGGTGTGAAGAGTCTTTTTACACACTTGCGGGTGTTAAGACTTATGAGTCTTTTAGGTGTCATGTGATTTCAACATAGTCGTAATTGGGTAATCTTTTGTCCACATTTAAAAGAGTGTACTTTTGAGCTAAAAAATATGTAGAATTTGACTGTTTGTCGTTGTATTGCCCATTTACTCAAACAAAATAAAGAAATAACTTTTAGTCTTTGCAAGTATAGTAGTTAAACAAACTAATCATTTGGTAAAAAAAAGAATCACAAAAACACTTGATACAATTAAATGTTTTATTTTGTAAGCGAGTCTACCGACAACTATTATTTGGTTTTCGTTTTCTATATGTAATGTACACAAAATATGTGTTTCAGAATAACCAATTAATTTGCTTTTCTGTTGTTAATATTTAATTTTGCTAGACATCAACGAGTGCGACGACAAAAGCAACATTAGATGTTACGGGAATTGCATTAATACAGAAGGAAGTTACAATTGCACATGTTGGCCAGGATACACCGGTAATGCTAAAATACTTGATGGATGTCAACCTATTGCTAAAGATTCACAACTCCCTGTTGATAAAGGTTCACAATTTCCAGTTATGATATTTCATCATATAGTCAACCAATATCAACATAACAAAGTGTATAAATATAACTACTATTAGCTGAATTAAGTTTCCTTTTATTTCTCATATAGCTCTAGTGGTTGTCTTGCTAGCAATATTATCTGGAGAGGCCGGGATTTTCTTTGGTGTCAGGAAGAGGAAACTAATCAAGTTACGAGAAAAGTTCTTCGAGCAAAACAGGGGAGTATTTTTGAAACAAAAGCTAAATGTGTCAGTATTAGATTACGAGTTCATATCCAATAACACTCTTTTCTATCACATTCACCAAAGATCTTGTGGAATTAGTTGGTTATCTTGGGAGAATCGGTTGAGAGATGCTTCTGAAGCGGCAGGTGCACTTGAATACCTTCATTCACAAGCTACAATGCCTATCATACATAGAGATGTCAAATCAACCAACATCTTGCTAGATGATAACTACATCACAAAAATATCAGATTTTGGTGCTTCAAGGTTAATTCCATTAGGTCACGATCAAGTCACTACTCTTGTTCAAGGCAAAAGTATTTATTGAAACGGTTAAATAAGGTCTTTTAAAACGGTTTTAAACCGTTCTATAATAGAGGGTAGTAAATAATAAAGGTGATTTTTTACAACGGTTTTAAACCGTTTTAAATAAACACATTGTTTATTTACAACATTTATGAACAACCGTTGTAAATAAGTTCCCAAAATTTTAGAAAGAACAGCATAAAAAACATGTTAATTAACCATCATTAGTAATAAGTGCCCCTTGTAATGTCTTCATGTTATTAGTTCAAAAAGTGTTTATTAAAAGTTTTTGTTGATAGTTATTATGTTTTAAGTCATTAATAGAATAATCTTTATGCATTTTGTGAATCTTGTGCCATGAGAGAATAGTTTGTCCATGGTTTTATATTCTTTTTTTGTTAGCAAAAGTTTCTTAATATGTCCATGGTTTCATATTCTTTTTTCTTAGCAAAAGTTTCTTATTCTTGTTTACTGAAATATTGAATCAATATTATAGTTGTGTATCAAACATACATCCTGCATAGAAAAGTCAAAAGAAGATTTTAATCAATATAACTAAAAGAAAACGTAAATCTACAACATATGAGAATGAGACACAATAAAGAAACCCACAAGTGTAAAATGGAACTATAACCTGCAACAATACCTTTTAAGATAAATGGACGATGCACACTTGTAAAGTTTTGAGTGAACTTACCGAAATGAAAAACAAGTCGTTTGAAGATCTCCAAAAAATTATATGTGAAAAGCTTGAGTTAATTGTTTTAGGTATGAATTAAAAGGAAGAAATAAACTTGATATACCAAAGAGGAAGAAAAAGTGAAGAGTTTAATAGATAGAATAAGGGTGAAAAGAGAAACGGAGGGAAAATTCCCGCTCATTTGAGATGAAAAGTTTTTAAAACTTTTATATGTTTTTGGAAATATTATAGCGGTAGCATTGAGATTTTGAAAATGTTTTTTATAGCAATCATGTGTAACTGTTGTATAATATAAGACCAAGCTAAAAATTGCTGAATTCCTTTTTAAATGTACATCTAACCGTTGTAAATGTTAAACTTAAATTATAAAATATTAAGTTTTTTTAAAGCGGTTAGATTTAACCGCTGTAAATAATAGGCTTAATTGATAAAAATATTTAGATCTTTTAAAACAGTTATATGTAATCGCTTTAAATAATAAGAAAAAAATTAAGTAGAGACAACAACCGTTTTAAATGACATATTTTATATTACGTTTTCCAAAATAACCGTTATATATAATGTTTTTCAATTTATTTAGTACGGTGGAATTAAAAACCGTTTTAAAAAGTCCTTTGTAAAATACTCTTTCTCTACTAGTGCTATAGGATACCTTGATCCTGAATACTTCCACACAAGCCAGCTAACCAACAAGAGTGGCGTATATAGCTTTGGAGTTGTCCTTGCAGAACTCATAACAGGGCAAAAACCCCTTTGTGCAGATAGATCCAAGGAAGAAAAGAATTTATCTACATACTTTCTCAAGGCGATAAATGAAAAGCGCCTATTTCAAATTGTTGAAGCACAGGTCCTACGTGAAGGAACTCTTGAGCAATTACAAGCGGTAGCTGATTTGACAAAGAGATGCCTAAAATTACATGGCAATGACAGACCTAATATGAAAGAGGTGGCAATGGAGTTAGAAGGATTGAAAAAGATCAAAACTCATCCTTGGGAACAACAACGACAAACAAATGAGGAATCTAGAAGCTTAACTCTGGAAGTTGAACAATCTGATCTTTATGATGTCCCATTAATCCCATATAGTACTAATGAATGGCAATCCTACTCGGGTAGTAGTACTAGTATGACGTTTCAAGAAAGAAAACCGCGCTAAATTCATTTGGGTATGGTTAATCTCCCCACAAATTGTTGTTGTGTTCTCTATGTACTCCTTAGAGTAAGTTTCATGTTTACCTTTAAGTTATTAGGGTTAAATAAATGTGGAATTCACCTGTAAGTATTTAGCATGTTTCCTCACAAATTTAAAACCACATGGGGAATCAAGAAGCTTGTCAACCGAGGAAAGGCTTCTTCGGAGAACGTTGATAACCGATTGTTGGATGGTCCATAAGACCTGTTAGTAGCGATTGCTAAGCTTGCAAAAAGATGCACACATTTGAATGGGAGGATGAGGCCGGTTATGAAAGAAGTTTACAATAGAAGTATGTATCTACGATACGTTGTTAAAAGACTTTGTAGTATACTAGCACTGGAACTTATTTGTAACTATGGTTGGCGTATGTAACTATAGATCATCGATGATCTATAATTAAAATTCTTTGGCTCATACTTTATAAGAAGTTTAAAACAGGAAGTCTTAAATTTTTAAGGCAAAAAATTTTACTATAAAAGAAAATTTCAATACTGTATTACATACACACAAATAAAAGTAACATCTCAAAAATTAATTGTCTTAAATTAATAAAGTTGTAACATTTAAATAATTAATTGACGTCAACCATCATCTATAAATCAAACACATCAAAAAACTCAATCAAAATAAATAAAAAAAACACACTTTTATATTCTCACCTCACCACCCGCCAGAACCTCACCTTCTACAAAAACCCACACCTCCCCTGCTGCCGCCGTCGTAGCTATAATTGGTTGACCGTGAACCACAACCATCACAGCCAAACCATCATATTCGAAAAAAAATACTATTATTAATTTAATCCTAACTGATTATGCAACTGAAAATTGTGTCATCGAAAAAAATTACCCCGAAAAAGATTCTCGCGAAAAATATAATCATAGGGTACACGCCGTCGTAATAGGTGGGTACCTTGCTAGTCTCAACTACATTATAATGGATTTAAGACATTTCGCTATTTAAAAAAGGCTTAAAAATTTAGACTTTTCTCTTGCTTGTTATGGAAAAATTTATGTTACATTTGTAATAAATTTGATACAAAAACATAATAAAACATACATTACTGAAAATTTAATGTATTCAATTTTGTAGTTTAATAGTCCTTTATATTTTACAATTCACTTGTAACAACCACTCATTTATTATGATGACAGTTACGGCCCTTCCAACCTTCCCTTATCACCTAGCCCACGTAATTTTAAAACCCTACACGCATCCAAACAAAAATAACAAAATGACTACTCTTTCATCATTCTCATCAAACTAAACCAAATGACAACAACTAAACAACCATTAGACCTAAGATAACAGTAAAAAATGCCAACCAACTTAAAATTAAATACATCTTTAAGTTCAAGTTTGCTTGCACAAGCACCATCACATTAGTTTCCATCCTATTCATCACCCTTAACAAACCAGGTAGTATCATCATTTCTCTTTGACACATGGGAGGATCCATCTAATTAAAGTAATGACAAGTTTCACCATTGATCTGTGGGTATGCAAGGAACCTACGACCTGATCATGTATCAGTATCCGTCCATGAAGTTCAAGTGACTGTAAGATGCCCACAATGATATAAGACCATATCTTTAGGATTAGGGTTCTTCGGAGTAACGGTTGAAAGGTTTTTGATCGGGAGATTATGAATAAATGAGGCGAGGTGGGAGTTATAAGGTGGATTTTGATTGGAAATCTAGGATCAATAAGTAGGGTAACAAAGGTGATCCTTGTGGTATTATTAGTATGAATGGACTGAAATGTCCTCGACGGTAGTTCTAGTTAACGTTCAATTGGATGAGAAATCTGTCAAAGAACCGGTCAACTCACTTTAAACAACCACGGGGACTATTGGTGTAATTTTTTGCGTTTTAAGACCAAACATGCAATTTCAAGACAACCACAAGAACCAAACATGTAATTAACTCTAAAAAAAACGTTGACATCGGCACCTAAAATCCAATAATTTCTTGACTTTAGATTTAAAAATTAAACGATCACCGACATCATCATGTACAAAAGTGGGGCCACGCTAAATAATTTATCAAACCGAGACAAATTTATAATGAGTCAATTGTAAAAAATTGTCAATTATATATATATATACTATAGGCGGCATAAAACGCTGCCGTTTTTGGCAGCTCGCTACAGTGCTACAGTACCCGGCCCATTGGGCCGGCCCACTTGGCAATTTTTTTTTTTTTAGGCAATGTAAAAAAAAACCGCTCGGCATAAAATAGAAAAAAAAACTACAAAAATATTGACTTATTCAGATAAAAAAATAC
>BQNB010155529.1:3673-15385 GCA_026074375.1 Tanacetum coccineum
AGAGATACAGTGAGCTTAAAAACAGAAAGAGAGCTTGTGAGAATCAACATTGATAATGGAAATGCCTTTTGGAACAAAGTTGAGGTTAAAACTAGTACCTCAAAAGTTAATACTGCTAGGCTAAACTTAGTACTGCTGGAAATTATTTAGTACTGTTAGTCTAAACTTAGTACTACTGGGCATTACTTAGTACTGTTAGGCGAAACTTGGTACTGCCAGGCTACCGTTAGTACTGTTTGGGGCCAACAAATTTTTGGCAATTAAATATAGCCGTTGAGATATTTTTGCCAAATATTTCACTTATAGGGGTCTATAATTTGGATAATTCTTAATCTTTCTTTCTATTATAAGCTTCCTTCAAGATAAAGAGGCCATTTTATACAGTCGGTCCAATCAAAACCCTTAAGTGTTGTCTATAAAATCTCAATTAACTTTGCCAAACTCTCATACTCTCATTAAGGAACATTCACCCAGAACCCTTATCATAACTCAATCACTAATGGCGAATTTAAAATTCTGCGACAAACACAACATGGTTGCTTATCTAAAGAAACCAACTAGGAGTGAAGGATTCCAAGAGATAGTATATTTTCTCAATGGTAGTCATATAAGGTATGCTCTTACTAAGAATCCTACTATCTATGTTTCTCTAATCGAAAAGTTTTGGCAGACTGCTACTGTCAGAACAGTTGATGGAAAAGAATTAATCATTACTGAAGCATCTATTAGAAGACATCTCCAATTAGCAGATGTAGATGGTATTAGTGTTTTGCCAACTATTGAAATTTTTGATCAACTCTCACTGATGGGATATGTTTTAACTGATGATAAACTAACTTTTCAAAAAGGCAAATTTTCCCCTCAGTAGAGATTTTTGATCCTATTACCATCCTACTCTGTCTTAGCCCTAAGAAAACTTCTTGGGAACAATTTAGTAGCAATATAGCAACTGCTATTATTTGCTTGGCCACAAACAGAACTTTTAACTTTTCTAAATTGATTTTTGATGGTATGGTGAAAAACTTGGATACTAAATATTAATTTTCAATGTATCCAAGATTTATTCAAATATTTTTGGACAAGAACAAAAGATTCCTTAATCCCCACAACAGAAAATATATTGCTCCTAATTTAACTCCAAAACTTTTTAGCAATATGAAAAGAGGTTTTTCTGGGGAACACACACCTTTGTTTCCAAGTATGCTAGCAATTCAAGCAGAAGAAGGTGAAGGTTCAGGACATCCCTCTGAACCCCAACCACCACCTTCTACTGCTCAACCTACTAATGAAGAACCAATCCCTAATGTTGTATCATCATCACACCAAAAGACTTAAACACCTAGGCAAGCCTTTTTTTAAACAAAGGTCATGAGTTACCTTTAGACTGTGTAGCATGTTACCCAATGCAGCAGATGAGGCTGTCTATAAGGAGTGGGATGACAGAGTAGAAAGGGATACCACTACTGCTGCTAGCTTAGATGCAGAGCAGGCTAGTGGTAACATTAATAGGACCCAATCCACGGCAATACCTAATGTGCCTCTTCCTTAGGGAATTGGTGCATGTGGTAGTCCCAGGTGCCAAGAAGCCATAGGGGGTTCCATTGCTCATACTAGGTCTGAGAGGGTACCTACACTGCCCTGTGATTTACCTCTCCCAAGAGTTCACACACTTGGAAGTGATGAGGGCAGTATGACACTACAAGAATTGATGGTTTTATGTACAACATTGTCCAAGAAAGTAGAGAGCTTGGAGGCAGACTTAAAGCAAACAAAGAAGGTATATGGTGCTTCTTATACCAAACTTATTAAAAAGGTGAAGAAATTGGAGAAAATTGTCAAGTCCAACCAAAAGAGCAAAGATTGTGGTTTCAGATGATGAAGAGGATTTAGAGGATTCTTCCAAACATGGGAGGATGATAGAAGAAATTAATCAAGATGCAGGAGTTACTTTGGTTACTCCTACACATAGTCAAGAAGATAACTGAAGATTAGTTGAGAGTCTTTAGTGCAGCCAAGGTACATGCAGATGCATCTAAAGAAAATGTTCACACTTATACTAGAAGAAGAAGGGCAGTTAGTACTGGTAGTGGTGGAATTAGTACTGCTGAAGAATCAGTTAGTACTGCTGGTGCATCAATGCCAGTTAATACTGCTGATATGGTTCAAGAAGTTAACATCAATATTCCCTCACCAGTTGTGGTCAAAGATAAAGGTAAAGGTAAAATAGAGGAATCTGAAGATGAACAGATCAAGAGAACAAAATTACAGCAAGAACAAGATAGGCTTGGTCATGAAGCAGCAGTTAGACTACAGGAACTGGATGAAGAAGAAAGACAAAGGATGGCTAGAGTTCATGAAGCAGCTTAATCTTTTACTGAGGAAGAATGAGAAAACATTAGAGAAAGAGTTGAAGCTGATGAAGAGCTATCCAGGAGACTACAAGCAAAGGAAAGGAACAAGTACAATGAAGTTGATCAAGCAAAGATGCTTGTAGATCTTATTAATCAGAGAAAGAAATATTTTACTACACAAAAAGTAGTAGCAAAGAGGAAGAAGCCTATGAAAGAAGTCGCAACAGAGGAATGTTTGGATTAATCATCAAAACAGGGAGTAATACACTTACAGCAATTGAAAAGCTTTCTTTTGATAGTTAAGGATTATTGATATTTACAATGAAGAATGTTCAACACTTTTGAAACCCATTGGAGACTGCAAGATAGAGGAAAGAGCATTAGAATTTGCAGCTAGAAGTTCACAAGCAAACAATTATCTGATTCAGCAGAAGGTTGAAGTTCTAAAAGGGTTGCAGAGCCAAACTTGCATGAAGGAATCTAAAGAGGCACATGAAAAATGAAGCTTCAGGATTCGTTCAAGACAAAACCAGAAGAAGAGGAAGAAAAAGAGTGTCAAAGAGATTTACAACCAAATGATGTGATGTGGTTTTTTCCAGTGGAAGAAGTTTATGTTGAAGCCTTACAGGTTAAATATCCAATCATTAACTGGGATGTTTACACTGAATAATATAGAAAATATTAGAAGATCATCAGGGTTGGTAACCATACAGAAGCATATAAATTCTTTGAGGATATGTTGAAAATCTTTGACAAGGATGATTTGGTGATGCTATGGAATTTGGTTAAAGAAAGATTCAGTTTAACAAAACCTACTGATGACAAAGAAAGAGCATTATGGGTTGAATTGAAGAGGTCATTTGAACCAAATACTGATGATACACTATGGAAACTTCAAAGATATATGCATGATCCATTGAAATGGAGATTATATGATACATGTGGGGTTCATTATGTGTCTACAGAGAGAGGAATAGATATTTTCATGCTGGTAGAGAAAGAATATCCATTGTCAAAAGGAGTTTTGACTTTGATGTTAGTTAATAGGCTGTTAGTAGAACAACATCCAAAGATGGAAAATGAGCTTCTAAGGAAAGTCTTCATACAAGCAAACAGACCAAGACAATAAAGTGTTTGGAAGCATCCTCTCAGCACAAATGGTTTAATTTAGAGAAACTTGTAGATTTAAAGGTAAATCACAAGTTTAGGGGAGGATTGTTGGGAATTAAACTCATACACTTAGTACTGCCAAGCTAAAGACTTAGTACTACTCAAGATTACAACTGCCAGTACTAACTAGTTAGTATGTAGAAGAGAAAGTTAGTACTGACTCGGTGGTTCTAACTTTAACGCTGCTGAAGGAGTTAAGACTGCTGCATGAAGACTTAAGACTGCTCAAGAGATAAAGACATGTAAAAAGATATGTATTAACTTATTCTATGTATATTCTATTTAGTTAGAAAGATATACATATAAGATTAGAATTATAGAAGATTTGTAGTTATCTTGTAAAGGATCCTTGGTTTATAAAAGGAGATCCTAGGTTATGATGTTAGGTGTGATTTCATAGAGTTGCATGCATAGCTTCAAGGTTGTAAACCCTAGTACTAGACAAAGTACTCGTATTATTGATCTTAATAATATTTGAACTTTTTGTTAATCTTCTGCTTCAAAACATATTTACTGTTTTTTTTTTTTTTACATTATAGTTCACTTCTAAGTATTTAAGAGTAGATTCCGCATTTTCTTTTAATATGCCACAATTATTTTCTACCAATGTAGTTCTTGGATTTATCCAAGGTAACTTAACCTTTACAAGCTAAAGAATTAATCATAGTTTGGGATCAACAACTTGAATATGATAAACTATGCAAAATGAGTTTAAAGATAATTACTAAAAATAAAAAACTAAAAGCCACTAGAGATAGCTTAGAAAAGGTATTATTACTCTAAAAGAAAAGTGTCTACTCGAGAAAAACAAGGATGTTGTCCGAATGTGTAAAATGTCATATGTTAAATTGAAATTGAAAAAACTTGAAAAGGAAGCTCTTAAACTAACCAAGTTTGAAAAGAGCACACATTGCTTAAATGAAATGTTAAGTAATTAAAAACCCTCCGGTGATAAGTTAGGTTTAGGGTTTAATTCATTTGAAGCATCATCTAGTGGAACTAAGGAAATAAAATTTTTAAGAGCTCAGAAAAAGGCGTCCTCTGATAGAGGTCCTATAAATATAGGTGGCCCCCAAAATGTTCAGGCGGCCCCCAAAGTAATTAAGGGACTACCACTAGTTGGTACACCTGGATCTGAGAAAAGTGTGTCTTTTCAAAAATCTATTTTGGGTCCTAGACCAAAACACATAATAGTAAACAATGTAAGAGTTCCCGTAGCTAGTGATAATGAAGTTAAACAATTCTATAAGCCATTGTCAAAGCCCGGAGTTGGATTTTCAAAAACCAATTTTAGATCAAAAAACTCCACCACCAGTAGAGTCATATTAATTATCATCGTCCTAAAACACGCAACCAAAAAGAAAACATGGTCGACAAAATCAACCTTGTGGTTTTCCTGTAACTTGGAACAACTTCCCCATGGGACAATAGTTACATGCAATGGGAAATGTGTCCTTCCATTTCCACATGCCCAACCAATTGAATCAAATGAAGGGATTTTTAAGCATAACGACTTTGGACCTTAGGAGTTATTGGGGAACCAAAATGTTTGATTGGTGTTTGCACTTATATAAATTGATGGGTATTAATATCCAAATACGCTTAGAGTCGATTGGGAACACCGATAGTGGATAAAGGGATAGCGAATGCTCCAAACACATGACGAATAAACCGGAAAGCTCTTCTCAAGCTGCAGGCATAACATCGGATATTTGTAATGTCATTTTTGGTAGTAAATCTTCGCGGTTGGTACCATCATTGGCAAAGGTAGGATTTCAAAATGACTCTCTTAAAATAGATATGTAGAGCATGTAGATTAACTTAAGATTTAACCTTGGTAAGTATTAGGGACAATATATATGTTAAAATTGTAGAGTAACTTTCTTTGAAACATGATAGTGACAATTACAAGGATGGTTAAGGGTCATAGGTAGAGGTATTAGAAGAAACGGCCTTATATGTGATGGAAATTAGGAAATGAGCCTAAAGACAGAATTTGTCTAGCAACGATTGATGAAAACTCCATGTTGTGTCATTGGAGATTAGGCCACGCAAATATGCGTCTCATTCAATCGTTAGCATCTAAGGAATTAGTTAGAAACTTACCTAAGCTTAAGTTTGATCAACACTTCTGTGATGCTTGCAAAATTGAAAGCAACAAGCTCATGCTAGTCGCAGGCTTAGAATATAGTCTCTAATGACTAGATGCTTAGAAACTCTTTTTCCTATGGTCTTCTTTGGTCCATTTCGCTGTTAATGGAGTTACGGAGGCGGAAACCGCTACACCTTAGTCATAGTAGATGACTACTCTAGGTATACTTGGACTAGATTCCTTAAGGACAAAACCGAAGCTTTCGATCAATTCAAAATATTTAGTAAGAAGATTCAAAACCAATTAGGATGTACAATAGTGTCAATAAGAACCGACCACGGTAGGGAATTTGATAATGAGGTGCAATTTGGAGAGTTTTGTAATGCCAATGGTATTACACATAACTTCTCAGCTCCACACACTCCTCAATAGAAATGGCTAGTGGTTGAAAGGAATATAGGACACTTCAAGAAAATGGTAGGACTATGTTGAATTGAGCAATCGTTACCACAAATTTTTTGGTGTAACGATAGTAGGACACTTAAACATACATTTCTCAACCGGAATCCAAATTAGAGCCATTCTTAGGAAAAACACCCTACGAACTCTTAAGAGGTAGGAAACCTACATTAGATTACTTTAGAGTGTTTGGAAGCAAGTGCTTCATTCTAAACACTAAAGACTACCTTACAAAGTTTGACCCAAAGTCATACGAAGGTATCTTTTTAGGTTATTCTCAAAATAGTAAAGCCTACATCATCCTAAACAAACACACTAGGAAAGTCGAAGAATCACTTAACGTGACATTCGATGAAACTCCTCCACCCTCTAAGACATCACCCTTGGTGGATGATGACTTAGATGAAGAAGAAGCAATTAAGGTCACCAAAAAGAAAAACCTAGAAAGTGACATTATGGATGAAACTTTAGAGATTGACAAAATAGTCAATATTAAGGAATCTAGGAACCATCCATATTAGGGGAAATGCATAGGAAAAACTTATAAACTACAAAGAAACCCTTAGATCACAGCCCAAAACCAAAGTAACTTCTTTTGTTTTATATCAACTATAGAACCAAGAATGTGAATGAAGACTTTAACGAATAATAGTTGGTAGTCGCTAAGCAAGAAGAATTAAATCAATTCATTGCTAACGACGTTTTGGAGTTAAGTTCACAACTAAGGTATATGACAATTATAGGAACTAATGTGAGTGTTTTGAAGAAGTTAGATGAGGATTGGTATTGTTTCTCGAAATAAGGCTAGGATTTAGTGGCTTAAGGTATAATCAACAAGAGGGCATGATTATGATGAAACTTATGGCCCCAGAGTGTGCAAGTTTTCAGTCCCAATTAGGATACTATTAGCTTATGCTTGTGCTTTAGACTTTAAACTATTCCAAATGGATGTAAAAAGTGCATTCCTGAACGGTTTTATCAATGAGGATGTATACGTGGCACAACCTTCAGGATTCATTGACTTTGAAAAACCAGATCATGTTTATAAACTAAAAAAGGTTTATACGGTCTTAAACAAACACCCAAAGCTTGGTATGATAGATTAAAAGCTTTCTTATTAAACATTGAATTAAAAGGGAATGGTAGATTAACTCTTTTTACTAAGAAGCGAAGTTTCAAAACCTCATCATCTTCATTTCTATGTCGCGGACAATCATATTCGGTTTTGAATTGTGAAGAAATGTGTTATGAATTTTGCCAAACATTGATGGACAAGTTCTGAGTTGAGCATGATTGGAGTGAACTTAACTTCTTTACCTTGGACTACAAATAAAATAAAAATGGCAAAGATAGTATTTTCTTTAATCAATTTAAATTATTAAATAAATGCTTAGAAATTTGGCTTAGAAGAATCTAAAACCAATGAAACCACCTTGTCCTTCGTTTTTGATACCAAATCACGAAAGACAAAGAGTGTGAGTCCGTAGTAGTACCAGTATCCGAGGAATGATAGGTAGGCATATTATACCTAACGGCAAAGTAGGCCCGATTTCTGTTTACTGTATGCCCTTTGTGCCGTTCCAAGAGGCTCCCAAAACCTCTCACCTTAAAGCGGTTAAACGTATCTTCCGATACATTAAAAGCACTACGCACTTAGGATTATGGCATCCTAAGGGGACCGACATAGAAACTATAGTATATGCCAACTCTAATCACGTGGGAGATTATGTGGATCGAAAGAGTACTAGCGGTATTTGTACGTTCGTGGGATGTTGTTTGACATCTTGGTTCTCGAAGAAACAAACCACTCTTTCAACAAGCACTATGGATGAAACAAGATTTTATCAACTACGACGTTCGACTCGACGACGTCCCGATTATGTGCGACAATAAAGGCATGATTGACCTTAGCAAAAACCCGGTGCAACATTCTTAAACCAAACACATCAAAATTCGTCACCACTTTCTCCGTGATAATATCCAGAAAGCATATATCTCAATCGAAAAAGTACCGTCCGTCGACAACATCGCCGACATTCTTACGAAACCCCTTAAACGTGAATCGTTTAACTATCTACGTCTTGGTTTAGGAATGATGGAACACATTCCATAAATCATATTAGTCCGCTTCTCCTTCTTCTGTCTCAATTCTAGTCCGTGTTCCATTCCGTGTCGTGACAACTTGAATACTTCATCCGAAGTACTTTAAGCATTTTTAATTCGCGAAATGCAAATTAAAATGTCACTCCTCTTCGTAAAATTTTTGTCAAAAACTGAGTCCAAAACCCTTCACTAAGGGCGGCCCCCATACCATAGGCGGCCCCCAATATATTTGGGACCGCCAGACGTTATGGGACCGCCATCAGCAGACTCCAAAACTTGAACACTTAACTAAAAATTTTCAAAACACAAAAACAAACACCCCCTTTCATATCTGCAAGTGACGAACACGACTCAAACCACCCAAAAACTCAAAATCACCCATTAAAACACAAATTGAAGATAAAATCAACACCTACAATCATTCACAA
The DNA here is from genome assembly GCA_026074375.1 of Tanacetum coccineum. NCBI lineage: Eukaryota > Viridiplantae > Streptophyta > Magnoliopsida > Asterales > Asteraceae > Tanacetum > Tanacetum coccineum. The sequence goes on from BQNB010155529.1 coordinate 12,277, forward strand.
CATCTTAAAGATCATCAATTGTAAGTCATTTCATCTATTTTCTTTCAATTTGAGTCTAGGGTTCATGATGAACACAAAAATTGAAATTGGGGATTTTTCATTTGCTCTTTCAATTTCTGTACAATTATGAGATTACTTGGATAAATGTATAGCTAATATGCTTCTCATAGACATAGGATTTGCATATATTAGTAAGCTTGTAGAAAAATTGATTTTGAACCAAAACCCCAATTTTATTTCAAAATCACTCACGTTAGGAACTCAATAAAATTGGTGTTATGCATTGTTAATCCAACCTAAAAACGTTTTCAAACACATGCATAATGATCTCATGAACAAATTTTGAGATACATAATTCATATGTATTTTTTGACTTGTTGGGTTGAGCAAAATCAAATTAAGGAGCGTTTGGGTTAACTCTTAGGATTTTATGTTTAGGTTGAGTTAATCGTTACTCCACATTTGTTACATCTAGGCACACACTAGGCACGAACTCAAAATATCAACACATATGCAAGATATTAAAGTGTGATTTGATTGTTTTATTTTAGGTAACAATGCCTCCAATTACCTCACTAGATCATCAAAAGACCCGAAACTACATTCCACTCATATCAAATGAATTTAATCAACCCTTAAGAAACACACTTGCAAATCTTGAAAAACGATACTTTCATGAGGGTAGAGTTGTAAGTCAAAACTTTGAAAACATGAGTCATATCCGTGCTAAGTTTGAATCAATTGACTTTGATTGTTTGTTAAACTTAAATGAACAAATTGTTCCTCGTTTTGTTCTAGAATTTTACAGTCAACTAACTTTTGATTATAACTCCACGGATCAATTTTTAGTCAACTTTGTTATACAAAGTAAGTCTTTCTCTCTCACTCTTGAGGAATTTGGTAAATCTTAAAGATACCATTTAAATGTCATGCATCACACACCGACATGTGGTCACTCGACTACTTGTCAATAAGTGTTCCGAGTAAAGGTCGTTATAAAACCACTCATTCGTCTCCAAGTGTCGTCAAGTCTTTCATTCAAATTCCTAGACAAGGTCAAGTCACTCGTACTAAAAACAAGAAAACCATTATCGTCGACAAAAACGAAATCCTAACTCGCGAGATTCAACCTCATATGAAATCATGTGTTGATATCATTCGTGAAAATGTCATTTGTCTAGGAGGTCATAAGGATCATGTCTCCGCTTATCTTTGTCATATGCTTTATTTCATTGAAACCTCCACTCGATACAATCTAGCATTCTTTGTTCTTAAAAGAATGGAAAAGACTCGAAGCAAACCTAAGGAACTCTTGACTTACGGAATGCTTTTGACTAGATTGTTCAAACATGTTGTGTCCGTCTTTCCCGAGCTAGCACTTGATCGCTACATCTCACATGATCGAGTCATGCATCCCTTCGCTCCTCATCATGAGAGAAAGACGCGATCGGATCATGGCAAGAAAAGACCTCATGAGTCAAATGCTAGCTCCTCCCCCACCATTCTAAATCATCCATCCTCGTCTCATTTGTCAGATGACCCCATTTATAAAAATGATGATTAATCTTTTCATTCCAATCCTTCCTCTCCGTCTTAAAACATCTCTTCCTCGTCAAATGATGTCTCTAGAGTCCATGAAAACCCTCCTCATGAAAGTCATTACTTGAACACCTATCTCTCCAAAACTATTAATCTTCAAACTCAACAAAGAGATGCTCACCGGGAAGGGTTAAGGTCAATTGGACAAGCTCTCTAGAACATGATGGGTGGAAAACGGAAGTGAACATGTCAACACAACTACTAAGAAACTATTATTATTATTATCACCTCTCTTGTTTAATACATTATATCTCTCTATTATTAGGACTAGAAATGGCAAATGTCATTTGCATTTGACTTGGATAATTTTCTCCATTCTATCAACTTTTTATGACTAGCAAATTTTATGAATGTGACATGAGAAAAATGCTACTACTTGCTAAATGATTTGTATGTTAGAATAGAACTATTATTACTTGAACTAGTTGATTCTTGAATTTGGTAGAGGCCGAAATCGCTGGACTTAAGAAAAAGGGAAAAACTAGAAATTTTCCTGCTTCTAGAAAACGGCCCCCTTATATACCCGGCGGCCCCCCAATATATTTGGGACCGCCTGGTGATATGGGACCGCCACCAGGGGGAAATAAAAAAATTGAGTTTACCTCTTTTTCTGTATCTTGACCCTCATACCTACATTCATAAGCTGTCATTTCCCTGTTTGGCTAAACCATATTTGACATCCTCTTCCATCTACACCATGCTTTGTCATGTTATACTATCCTTTTCATTATTTAAATCATCAACTCTCATACCTCACCTACACCATTACCTTCCTCATTCTCTTCTCCTTTATCACCAATATCTTGCTCAAATCACCATTCTAACTTCTCTAGAAAACCAAGAATGTCGGTTAGACAAGTATGGAAATGAAAAACATCCACTCCAAAATCATCACCTCCTTCCCAAAATGAATCACCCTCTCTTCCTCCAAGAGTCTACTTACAATCTCCTTCACCACCATCTTACAATCCCTTAAGAGATCAAATGATCAACCAACTCCGCAATATTTCTGCCATTCTTGATTCATACACTAATCCATCCAATACCTACATTCATGCGCCACCTACACTACCACCACCACAAATTCCTCCTCCTCATGATCAAGTTGAATTTCACTTAAGTTTTTGTCATTGTTGCAAGTTTTTTAGACACCAATTCCACTTCTTGAAAAATGAAATAAACTTCATTCACTTTCTTCTAACCCGTCACATACCTCCAACCCGTATCCCTCCAAATCATGTGTCACCAACCTATTCTTTTTCCCTTTTTAATTAATCATTCTTATATAATTAATCTCCCTAAATAATTGATCTTTCATCTTTTGATTATGGCATCTTCTACCTTTCAAGAGTTTACTAGTGTAGATCTATGCCTTATTATGTCTTTATAGTTATCTACTTTCTATCGTAATGATTCATACAATTATTGTATGAATTTGTCTTATCTTGTATTAGCTCTAGTTTTATTTTACATGAATGTATTAAGTGCATTTGCTATTGTATGAGTTTCT
>BQNB010155532.1:0-15385 GCA_026074375.1 Tanacetum coccineum
TTTGATTGGGGTGGCAAAGCAGAAGCAGCGTTTCAACTGATTAAGCAGAAGTTGTGTAGTGCACTAATTCTAGATTTACCTGAAGGAAGCAAAGATTTTATCGTACACTGTGATGCTTCGATCAAAGGTTTGGGTGTTGTGTTGATACAAAGAGAGAAGGTGATTGCTTATGCATCACGCCAATTGAAGATTCATGAGAAGAACTATACGACTCATGCTTTAGAAATTGGTGTAGTGGTGTTTGCTTTAAAAATCTAGACACACTATCTGTATGGAACCAAGTGTATAGTGTTCACAGATCTCAAGAGTTTGCAACACATTCTAGATCAAAAGGAGTTGAACATGAGACAACGTCGTTGGTTAAAATTGATCAGTGATTATGACTGTAAGATTTGTTATCACCTGGGCAAAGCAAATGTTGTTGCTGATGCTTTGAGCAGGAAAGAATGAAATAAACCATTAACCGTTCGAGCCTTAGTCATGACTATTGGCTTGGATCTTGTTAAACAAATTTTGAATGCTCAGACTGAAGCACGGAAACTAGAGAACATCAAGAGCAAAGATGTTGGAGGTATGTTGATTGAAAATTCAAAGGATCCAGAGAAACTTATAACGGAGAAGTTGGAACCCCGCACGGATGGAACTCTATGCTTAAATGGTAGGAGTTGGTTGCCATGTTATGGTGATCTAAGGATTGTGAATATTCTATCCATTCGGGTTTTGACAAGATGTATCAGGACATGAAAAATCTATATTGGTGGCCCAATATGAAGGCAGACATCGCCACCTATGTTAGCAAATGTTTGACGTGTGCTAAGGTCAAGGCTGAACACCAAAGGCCATCGATTTTGTTGGTACAACCCGAGATACCTCAATGGAAGTGGGATAATATCACGATGGATTTTATCACGAAGCTTCCTAAGTCGTCACAAGGTTATGACACCATTTGGGTGATTGTTGACCGACTTGCTAAATCTGCCATCTTTGTACCAATGAGGGAAACTGATCCTATGGAAAAGTTGGAAAGGATGTACCTGAAAGAGGTGGTCACGAGGCATGGGATACATGTCTCAATCATTTGTGATCGCGATCCTAGGTTTGCGTCAAAATTCTGGAGGTCACTTCAGAAGTCCTTGGGTACAAATTTGGATATGAGTACTGCATATCATCGACAAACTGACAGAAAAAGCGAGAGGACTATTCAAACTCTCGAGGATATGATACATGCTTATGTGATCGGCTTTGGAAATGGTTGGGTTAACCATTTGCCATTGGTCAAATTTTCATATAACAATAGCTATCACGCTAGCATCAAGGCTGCACCGTTTGAAGCACTTTACGGTCAAAAGTGTCATTCACATGTTTGTTAGGCCGAGGTTAGAGAAGTTCAACTTACTGGTCCAGGAATAGTTCAAGAGACGACCGAGAAAATCATTTCGATCAAGCAAAGAATTCAAGTTGCTCGTGATCGATAAAAGAGTTACGCCGACTTAAAGTGTAAACCGATGGAATTTCAAGTTGGAGATAGGGTTATGCTCAAGGTTTCACCTTGGAAAGGAGTAGTGCGTTTTGGCAAACGGGGAAAGCTAAATCCCATATATGTTGGACCTTTCAAAGTGTTGTAATAGGTTGGAGCCATTACTTACAAGCTTGAGCTTCCTCAAGAGCTGAGCAGGGTTCACAATACGTTTCATGTATCCAACTTGAAGAAGTGTTATGCCGACGAACCATTAGACGTTCCGTTGGATGGACTCCATATTGATGACAAGCTTCATTTTGTCGAAGAACCAGTAGAAATCATGATTGAAAATGAAGTGATCCTTACTTGTCAAGGTTTGAAGGAACTCTAGGAGGGTCCTGAAGTTTAACATGCGGGAAGTGAAGGACCAATTCCGAAGAAATATACCCTCTTCACAAATACCGTCGTAAGGTGCGGTCTTAAAGCTTGAGGAAAGGGGTATTTAAGGGGGAAGACTATAAACATGTGGTTTTTAAGGTATATTTAACGAGTGCTATTTTTCCTTTATTTATTTTTTAGTATTGTATAGTTTGTTTTAAATTGAAATTGATAAGCTTAATTGCGTAATCTAAAAATTTATAGTTCAATGTAACGGGCATAAACCAAATTAAATGTATACATACAGCATGTGTTAGATAAGTATTTGGAAGTATAATTATTATACTTGACTTTTATATTTTTTGGTTACGTAAATTGTTTAGTTTTGCGATAAACTGGTTTAGGTATGAACACAATACTTTTTTTGGTAACAAATACATTATTACTACCAATTACTAAAGTCTTATAAAAATTAAAAACCTATGTTAAACATTGTTAGTCAAATTGTTAATAAAAAAATGAATAGAAACTAATTTACAGTTTATTTTGTAATTTAATTACAACTTTTATTTAAGTAAATGCAAGAAAATGTTAAATGCCAAAAACTCACCAACTAGCACTCCCCTTCCTTATTTATGGGATAATATCACAAGAGGTGACATTGAGCTCACTAAATGACCAATAGTATTTGTCAACCTAAGCTCATAAAACTTAGCTTTCAACTAGTCTTGGACCAAGACTTTTAGACTACTCATTTGTCTCAGACTAATGCTAGATCTTTGGATAGTCCATGGTGTTATATAAGGATGAATAGATAGAAACCCCCACTACTCTATTTTTTAAGTGAAAAACTATAAAATCTCTCCTTTTTCTTTTATATGCACGGCAACCAACCCTAAAAAATCCTACAAAAATTATTTAAGCACATCAAGTAATCCTCATCATATCTAAGATATCTAAGTGTTTATAAGTTTATTATGGTGTTTAAAGTGTTAAAGCAAGAGGTTTGAAATTAAGGTTTATTGGATCTAGGGTTTTTTTTTTTTTTTTGATATTGAAACGCTAGGGTTTCGTTTGTTAAAAGGTTTAGATCTTGTTGTTCATCATATCATATAATAGAGGTTATTAAAATCCTTAATTCTGATATTATGATTTTATGGTATATACTGCTATGTAGTTAATCATTCTAGGTAATTATTTAAAAAAAAATGGAATTTTTTCTTTGATCATGGATGTATACTTTGTCATGTGTATATTGTTGTTATAGACCATGTGAGAATGGAATAATATTACATTATATAGTGTGGTCTATTTAAAAAGCTATATAGTAGTTACTAAAAAGTGTAGTTATACAAAGTTCATGAACAAAATAAGTATGTAGATTATGACTCTTGTGATTCTTGGGACAATCCTTAGAAATCATGACTAAGGATAAGTATGTAGGACATGTGATATTAGAGTGTTGATGGACTTGTACTCGTGTGCTATAAAAAACAGGTGCTAACAGTTAAGTTTTAATATATTCTATACAATTGACCAGAAACTTCTTTAGATTCGAATAAAAATAATTCATTTTAGATTTTTTAAAATACTACATTATGAGGATTCCACAAGGGAGAAACTGAAACGACTTTATAAAGAAGAATGATAGTAATTTTACAAGTTATCCGATATAACGCGTTTATCAAAGAAATTTTATAAAACTTATTACAAACCACTTCTGATATAAATCGAAAGATTATTTTTGATATTAACATTTTTAGCATCGAAATACAATAAGAAATCATAATTTTAGGATCTATAACGAAGGGTTATGAATTAAAAAATAATTTTATAAAAGTTCTGTTCAATAGATATAATATTTTGAAAATCATTAATTGATTGATTTATAATTACAAGAAGCTGATCGAAAGATCATAAAACAGAGTTAAAACAAATAAGATACGAGTTTAGAGTTTTAGACGACTAATTTTTAAAAGTATATGAACAGTAAAAGTACTATTCACTGAGGATTAAATATACAATAATATAATATTTGATAATCGTCATAATACAAAAGGTGGCATAAAGTAGATCACAACCTCTTGACAAAAATCCTCATCTTCTATGAGACACATAACCAAAGTGATAGCAAATGTGAGCATTGAGAACCATAAGAGAAATTACACACCTTTGCTAGATTTTGACAAGTCTTTGTTACAACATTGTAAGCACGAACAAGTTATCTTTAAACGTTGTAAGCCGTTTAAGATATGATAAAACACGTACCCAAGTAATTCCACTTCATCGTCAAATAAGTCTTAAACAATCATCTCCGTAACCAATTAATTCAAATAATCTAAAAATGAGCCTTTTTCTATCAAAACCAATCCAAGATCCAAAACTTTGTGTGTCATCTAACATCGTACAATACGAGTAGTATTAATTCCATTAAGCCCAAGCAGTATTAACCAATCTCCATTTTAATGCTAGCAGTACAAACTTAATATTGCTTTAAAACTAGCAGTTGTAACAACCTTTTCATAACCTTAGCAGTATTAACGTACTTCTTGACCAAACAGTATTAATCTTTGCTTTGACAGTATAAGCATACAACTGGCAGCATAAACATTATACTTTCATTATCATTGGCAGTACTAATGTGATCATGAAGCAGTATTAACTTCCTTCTGGCAGTAGTAATATTACCTTGGCGGCATTAAGTTTCCTTAGCAGCACAAAGTGCATATAAGCATCAAGCAGCATTAACTTGGGCTTACTACATCACGAACCAGCCCATAAGATCACATCCGTATATAATAGCAACATTAATAACCATGAAACAATATTAACCTTTTTTTAAGTATCCAGATGACACTTTTTAGTGTCACCAAGCTGTTATGAATCCGTCATAAATTAGCATTCTCCTTCCTCCCATTCTTTTAGTGACACTTTTTAGTGTTAGTAGGTACATACTTGTAACGAGCAACAGCATTAACATACAAACGAGAAATACTAATATGACAGCATTAACATGTGTTCGATCCTTGGCAGTAGTAAGCCTATTAATGAGCAGTAGTAAATATGTAGACTTACTTGTAAATAATTCAATGCCAGTAACCTCAGCCGTACCATCTTTTCTTCTAGTAAAGCAATTCGAACCAAAAGTAGAATTACTTAAGTAAATTTAGTCGACTATAGTTACTACCAGTAATGCTATACAAACTAAATAGTAACCTTACTTGCCCCATTAAAAGTAGATCCATTTCATCTCCTGTTAACCAGTAATGCCATTTGAATCAAAACAAGTCGGCCACAACATCTTTTGTTGCTGCTTCATAAAACAACATCACGAAAACATATACAATCTACCACCATAATATGATGGTCGTGACATGCCCTAAACCCTAAAGAATACCAAAACGCTCCTATAATTAGGGTTTAATAGGCGTTACAAGGTTGAAAATTAGGGTTTTATTAAAGTATACAATGACGATCAAAACCCTAGTATCAACAAAACAACCAGCAACGAAATCAATCGCTCTTCTTGAATCCTTGTCAACAACCTGAATGTCGTTAACTTGATACTTCTTTTAAACTAAGGATGAATCAAACTGTTTGACTAACTTAGGGTAAAACCATAATTGCACCGATTTTGATCAAACTCCAAAACAGAAAGTTCGTACCATTATTCTTCATAAAATCAACACAAAAAACACCTTGTAGTATCCTAGATTGAGAGCCCCGTGGCTCTGATACCACTTGTTGATCACAAACTATGATTTATTCTTTAGCTTGTAAAGAGTATGTTACCTTGGATAAATCCAAAATAACAATGGTAGAAATTTTGTGTGTATATTAAAGAGTATGCATAATCTACTCTTTAATACTTAGAAGAACTATGAATGTAACAGTAAATATGATTGAACAAAGATGTAACAAAAAGCTTCAATATTATTAAGATCAATAATACGAGTACTGTTAGGATCCAAGGTCTGGACTCAACTAAGGTATAATAACAATGATCAAAACACAGCGGAATAATAATTAAGAACAAGATCAAAGTTACTAATAAGGTTTTCTTTATTGAACATAATAAAGAAACTACTACTACTACTACACTACACACGCTCTATGCGTTTCTCAGACTCTCATTGAAGAAGTCTGCATGGATAGATTGTAACCTAGACGCCTATCCTCTTTATATAGTAGAGGATGGTTACAAACCCTAGCTTACTAACAAAGCTAACTATTACATAATTGGTCCTTCATTGTTTCTTCTTTCTTCATTTCGGCATATATGTTTTGTAATCTTCAAATCTGTAATTCCCAACAATCTTCCCCTATTTGATATTACAAAACAACCTGCATGAAGAAACAATGCTAAAACATGTCATCACAATAATAAGCTGCACACCATAAATCTTCTTCCCCTTTTTGTAATCATCTAATAGGGGTCTTGTGCAACTCGTAAACGCTTCCCCTCAAGTGATGCATGTAGATGGTTAAGTATTTTTGAACAAATAAGCTTCCCCTTAAAAGTATACTAACCATCTCATGAATCTCGGACTTTAATTGGCTTGAAATAGTAAACTGATTCAGTGCGTACAAGACATGTTTATCACACCTAGTTATGGTTCATCGTTGGTCCCTGACCTACCTCCCCATAACCGTCCATCGAAGTCTCATCGAATCACAACAATAATAAGACTGTTTGATCCCAGATCAATACGAGTATTTATTACCAGACACAAACGTAAATTCGTATCTTAGCTATGATTCATCGCTGATCCCTGATCAAAACTCCTCCATAGCTAGTTGAAATAATAATGTGTGCGGTCCCGGACCAAAACACGCCATTATTATGTTATGTAATAAACCACTCATGAACACCAAACCAAAACAATGAAAGTAACCAAGCCATAAGCATCACATCGTCCAAGATCCAAGGGCGTCTGAGGACCAATATTACTAGCAGCAATAACAAACAAAATCGAATAAGGCAAGCAGAAGAAACCGTAAGCAGACCAGTAGGAACCATAAAGCCTACCAGCAGGAATGATATAACCAGTAGGAACCGTATAAGTACCAGGAGAAACACATAGCGATCAGTAGAAATTGAGACCAATAATCAGCAGGAACATCTAAAGTTAGACATTACTACTGATACACAAGTCAGCCCAAAATACCAAAGAGATCACGAATAAAATATTCAAATATGCACCAATCATTCAAACGTGTATGAATATTTTACGCACAAATGATCAGCGTTGACTTCTGATCCACTGTTCTCGCTTTACTTTGTTGAAAATGTATACGCTTGATAATCCCATAATATTCGCACCATATTCCAAAAATATAGGAGATTATCGTGTGAGTAAGTAGCAAAAATAACGCATGTGGACCAATCTGCATCAAACTCTTTTGTCATTTCACAACTTATGAGTACACCTTCTTTGACCAATTCAAAGTAAAATTGTTATGATGACTCTTCCATTGAACGTCAGCACTCTTTCACTTTTGGTAAGCAATCGTGTGAATAAATTAATACCACGACCCCACATCAAACTGTGACTAATAAATTCATATTCGCATGACAAAACCAGTAGCAGATTAATAAATTCAAAAGATATACGCACCTTCCAACTCTTTTACACGTTACAAAAGAATAATCTTTGTCGTTTCTTTTCATTCTTCGCCTATAAATTCGTCTCTTGATTTTCAATAAGCAACACCATCATTCATCAAACCTGCTGTTTCTTGATGCCGCAGTCACAAACAAACAACCTGATCTGCTGCCATACACGAATTAGGGTTCGGGGAGAAACCCTGCTGCCTTTTAATAACAATAACAGAAAAATGAATTATACATGAAAACCTTATTAAACCCCAGATCTAGAGCCACGAGGCTCTGATACCACGTGTTAGGATCCAAGATCTGGACTCAACTAGGGTATTATAACAATGATTGATAAGCACAGCGGAATATAAAGAACAAGAACACAATCATGTTACTAATAAGGTTTTCTTTATTGAACATAAAGAAACTAACTACTACTACTACTACTACTAAACACTCTATGTGTTTCTAGACTCTCATTGGAGAAGTCTGCTATGAATGGATGGATTGTAACCTAGACGCCTATCCTCTTTATATAGTAGAGGATGGTTACAAACCCTAGCTTACTAACAAAGCTAACTATTACATATTTGGTCCTTCATTGTTTCTTCTTTCTTCATTTCGTCTAATAGCTTTTGTAATCTTCAAATCTGTAATTCCCAACAAGTACTCTGTCTAGTACTAGGGTTTACAACCTTGAAGCTATTACTATTGTATATTTAACTCTATAACCTAGGATCTCCTTTTATACATCAAGGAGTCCTTTACAAGATAACTACAGATCTTCTATAATTCTAATCTTATATGTATATCATTCTAACTAAATAGAATATACACTAAATAAGTCAATACTTATCACTTCATACGTCTTCATCCCTTTAGCAGTCTTAAGTCTTTATGCAGCAGTCTTAACTACTTCAGTAGTGTTAAGTTAGTACTGGTAGTACTAACTTTCTTCTAGCAGTACTAACTAGTTAGTACTGGCAGTTGTAATCTTGAGCGGTGCTAAGTCTTTGGCTTGGCAGTACTAAGTGTATGAGTTTAATTCCCAACAAAAGTTTACATATCTTATGACTAATTTTGGAAATTTCATATTTATCATTCTTGGAGTGGCTAACATATTTTAGACTAAACAATGTGTATGTGTATCAGGTGCACCAGCGTGTGATCCTGGATTATACATACTAGCTTCTTGAGACTTATGGCCCAATCAAATGTATGCGAACATGCAAATAATACTCCTATTATAACTTTGAGGCATGAATAAGGCAAGAAATGTGCTCTAAATGTATGAACTTCTCTTTATTATAAATATTTTTTCAAGCAATTACAACTTGACGTGTCTTGCTATCTGTTTGACTTGATGAGACTTTTTGAGATTGCATATCATATCTAAAAGTGTTAATAACACCACAAGAGGTTAACCAAAAATATATTCAAGGTTATGTGGTGAATTCTAAAAATGAATTTCTAACTAAATAATGATAAGTAATTAAGTATTTCTTTATCCCTAAGACCTCAAACAACTCTTATTCGCTAAATAGTCTTCTCTTGAGGCTCTTGGTGGAAATCTGGGCATGTCTTTATTGATGTGTTCTAAAGTTTCTGTTATTTTAAGATTTAGTATAAGTTAGGCGAACGACATTATCGGAATGGTAGTTTTTGTAATCTTGATAAATATTTTGTTTGGTAATCTTGCTCAATATTTTGGGGATTTTTAGTGTGGTATAAAATGAAGAATGTCATACATAGGTTAGTCAAATGGGTATTGTGACTTTGCAACAGCTGGGGATTTGTATTCATCAGCAAGAACGATTACACAAAGGGTTTTGTTTGTTATAATTTCTAATTGACAAACTTTTTTTACAATAAAAAGAGTTTACTATGATTGGCAGACCTACTGAACCAAACGTGTATGTAACTGTTAACCCACCGAACGAAACACCCATAACAGATAAACCCACTGAATGCATATCAATTGCTAATTATGTACAGCTAGCTTATATGCACTGAACCAAACACCCATGTAACTGTTAACATGTTTAGATATAGTATACTTCTTTTTTCTACATACCCCCTTTACAGCATATTATGTCTTTTGAAAACATATTTAAACTTTTCATTTTGTAAATATTTGTTTAGGAGAAGGTCCATGCAGATAATTCCTAATCAAGCATTTTGATTTTGAGAAAACTTATTGAGTAGCAGAAGGACTTATTTGCTAAATAGTCTTCTCTTGAGGCTCTTGGTGGAAATCTGGGTATTTTTATGAACATGGTATTACATCCCTTACCAAAATCTCACACTATTACCACTTTAAACCTTCTGATTTAGGTTATATTACCCTCATTCTCTGTCACTGAAACTTATGTTTTATTTATGTATCTCAGTCATATAATATTTTAGTGTTAAAGAAAATAAACTACTATATGATGTGAGTAGGAAGACTTTGGTGGCGGACATCCTGATCCCAACCTAATGTATGCCAAAGAGTTGATCTCACGAATGGGATTGGGTAAAAACCCATAAAGCAACCGACCAGAGATTAGTGTTGTTGTATATGGTGATGCCGATAGGAACATGGTTCTTGGTAAAAGGTACAAAAACTCTACCTAATGTATGCTAACAACCACGCCAAGTTTCTTTGAAGAGTTTTAGTTGGTAATTTTTTTGTCTGGTTTCAGGTTTGTTGTCATCCCTTCAGATTCTCTTGCTATCATTACTGCCAGTGCTGTTGAACCCATTCCATACTTCTCATCTGTATTAAAGGGTGTTTCCTGGTCAAATAATAATGAGGTTTGAACTTCTAACAATTAGTCTAACACCTTATTAGACTTTCTAAGTATCTGATGAACACTTTACAATGTATTCTAGATAACAATGTCTACAGTTAGAGAATGGGCTACTTCTTATGGTAGTAAACTTTCTGAGATAGATTTCTATGCATCTCTTCTATCATCTTCTTTTATTTATCAACTAATTACCATAACAGAATTATGAAATACTGCATGATTTGCTATAAATAATATGGAAAAGTAGATAATATGATTTTGACTTGATTTTCATAAAATCATAACCTTGACCAGTGGATATGGAATCATTGAAGCTCAACCATTTGTCGATGCTGCTTTTGGAGGTCGAAATGAGAAGGAGATTTATAACCACTCTTTGGCTGGAACGTTCACTTTTGACCCCCTTAGCATGTGTGGAATGTAAGATATTTTTCTTTGAAAACCATGTTCATAAGTTGCCATGTTTTGTGTTCTACATCTACCAGATCAATGAAAGTTTACATATCTTATGACTAATTTTAGAAATTTCATATTTATCATTCTTGGAGTGGCTAACATATTTTAGACTAAACAATGTCTATGTGTATCAGGTGCACCAGCATGTGATCTTGGATTATACATACTAGCTTCTTGAGACTTATGGCCCAATCAAATGTATGTGAACATGCAAATAATACTCCTATTATAACTTTGAGGAATGAACAAGGTCAATAAATGTGCTCTAAAGGTATGAACTTCTCTTTATTATAAATATTTTTTCAAGCGATTACAACTTGACGTGTCGTTGCTATCTGTTTGACTTGATGAGACTTTTTGAGATTGCATATCATATCTAAAAGTGTTAATAACACCACAAGAGGTTAACCAAAATATATTTTGTAACACCCCCATAAAATCACAACGCAGCGGAATACCACATTGGGGTGCCACTTCATAGTATAAAGTACAAGTCACAGTAAACGACCTCAAAAGGGACGTTTGATAAAATGTCACATTCGATTTAAATAAATCAGAGTAAATTTAGGTCCCAATAATTTATGACTTAACAAGACTACAAGATTTCAAACGTGAATCATTTTGTATACTTAAGGAAAAATAGTTATCGAATGTGAAGAAAACTGAGTCCTTGAGTTTTGTTGATATCCACGCGTCTCGAATGCTCCCAATGCTCAGCTAGCAAGATAATAACCTGAGAAAATACATGCAAAAACGTCAACAATAATGTTGGTGAATTCATAGGTTTAAGTAAAAGCAGTATTGAAATAGTTCAAGAAATATTTCTGTAAGAGGAGTAGCGTTACAACATTTCAAAGTATTATTTCTGAAATCCAAGTAGTGGTTCAGTAAATCAAGTAGTATTTAAAAGTGGACCACAAGACTTAAGTAATGGTGGACTAAGTACGTATTCCGAAGTCCAAAACAAGTAATGTAGACAAGAGAAACAAATTCACCAAGTCTAAGTATATATTATTGCACTAAGCTCATGACACCGAAACCTTAACGTACTTCAATCAATAGATTGGAATGCCCCACAAAAGTAGGATGTTCTGCCAAACATCCTAGAAAGTAATACCTCAAATGTTCAATGCACCATGAGTCAATTTGTACATTCATCAGCTAAATTAAGAAAGAAAAAAAAGAGAAGAGACGAAGACAGAACGATTACACCAAAGGGTTTTTTGTTTGTTTGGGGGTAAATTATACTATATAATTGAATTTTCCGATTGACAACCTTTTTTTACAATAATAAAAAAGAGTTTTACTCGTTCTGTGATTTTTGTAATTGATGGATTTTGGCGTAGACTACTGAATCTCCCGACCCAAGCGTATGTAACACTGTTTTAAACCCACCGAACGAAACACCCATAACAGATAAACCCACTGAATGCATATCAATTGCTAATTATGTACAGCTAGCTTATATGCACTGAACCAAACACCCATGTAACTGTTAACATGTTTAGATACATAATTGATAATGATATGGCAGAGATAGAGCATGCAAAAAAAAACAAGGGGTGTTTTTCGTGAAAAGTGAAGTAATTGCCTAATATTGGTAATTGGTGAACCAAAGAAAGCTCGCGCCTTTGCTGAAAGGGTATTAGTTTTTGTGTTTCTCTTCGGCCCATTTGATATGCTCTTGACTTATTGCAATCTTGTCTTGATAGTTGATTAAATTTATTTTCCATGCCCACAGTTACCGTTCCCATTGGATATAGCCTATGCGCTTTATTCTGGAAAAAAAAAAAAGGTATAAAAAAAAAAAAAGAAAAAACAAAAGGTTATTAGCCTTTAAAGAAAAGGTATATTACCCCATTCTCTGTCACTGAAAAAATTTATGTTTTTTATTGTTTGTATTTCTAGTTCATATAATATTTTAGTGTTTTTTTAAAGGAAAAACAAACTATTTATATGTTGTGAGTTTTTTTCATCTTCTTGTTGTGCTCACCCCACTCAGTCTTTTTTATTTTGTGACATAGAATAGTAGAGAAGACTTTGGGTGGGGCTGGACATCCTGATTCCCAAACCACCTAACGTACGCCAGAGGAGTTTGATCTCTCGGAATTGGGAGATTGGGTTTTTTTTTAATAAAAACCCATTAAAAGCAACCCACCTGAAAGAGAAGAAGAAGAAGAAAAATTAGTGGTTGTTGTATATGGTGATGATCGCTGGATAGGAACATTGTTCACTGGGTTTTTTTTTTTTTTTTAATTTATTTTTTTTAAATTGATTTTATAATTATTTATTTTTGATTATAAAAGTTTTTTAAATTTTTTTATAAAAATTTTTCAAAAATAAAAGATTTATATAAAAGTTTTTAATTTATTTATTTAAATTAAACAAGGTACAAAAAAACTCTACTTAATGTTTAGCGGAAAGACCAAACCATGCCAAAGTTTTCTTGGAAGAGTTTTATTAGAGTTTTTAGTTATTTCTTGGTTAAATTTTTTGTTAGGTTGTCCGGTTTTCAGGTTTGTTTGTCACCCTTCAGATTTTCTACTTGCTATCATTTACTGACCAATGCTGTTGAACCCTTCCAATATTCTCATCTGTATTTTTTTTAAATTTTTTAATTTTATTTTTTTTTTAATTTTTTTTGTTTTTTTTAAAGGAATTTTTATAATATTATTTTTTAAAAGGGGTGTTTCCTGAGTCAAATAAATAATATGTTTGAACTTCTAACAATTAGTCTAACAACACCTTATTAGACTTTCTAAGTATCTGATGAACACTTTACAATGTATTCCAGATGAAACAATGTTCTTTGCGGTTTAGAGATACATGGGACTACTTTCTCGTGGTGAAAGTACAAAACTTTTCTGAGGTAGAATTTTTTCTTTGCATCTTATTTATATCTTTCTTTTATTTACTAAAAACTAAAAAATTATCTTAACCCGAATTATGAACATAATGCGATGATTTGTTGCATGTTAATATATGGAAAAGTAGATGATAATATAATTTTGACTTTGAATTTTCAGAATCAACGTAACTTGACCAGTTGGGCTATGGAATCATTGAAGCTCAACCATTTGTCGATGGGGTCGAAGGAAAAGTAGATTATTTTATAACCACTCTTTAGCTGGAAACATTACTTTTGTACCCCCTTAGCATGTATGTGTGGAAATGGAATGTAAGAGGGATTTTGCTTTGAAAAGCATGTTTCAATAAGTGCCATGTTTTGGATTATGTATTTGTAATTACCAGATCAATGCAAAAAGGTTTACATTATCTTATTGACTAATTTTCGAAATTCATATTTATCATTCTTGGCGTGGGGTCTAACACATTATTTTTTTAGACCCAACACTTACCTGCTACTAAACAATGTGTATGTCTGGTATCTAGGTTAGCACCAGCTGTGAGATACTGGATGCTTTATATTAGACATACTTGCTTCTTGAGTGGCTGCGTTATGGGCCATCAAATGTATGAGAAATGCATATAATACTTCCTATTTATAAACTTTGAGGCATGAAAACCCAAAGGTCAAGAAATGGTGCTCTCTAAAAGGTATGAATGAATCCTTCTTCTCTTTATTATAATTATTTTTTCAAGCAATTACAACTTGACGTGTCTTTGCTATCTGTTTGACTTGATGAGACTTTTTGAGATTGCATATCATATCTAAAAGTGTTAATAACACCACAAGAGGTTAACCAAAATATATTGAAGGGTATGTGGTGAATTCTAAAAATGAATTTCTAATAAGTAATTAAGTATTTCTTTATGCCTAAAACCTCAAACAACTCTTATTCGCTAAATAGTCTTCTCTTGAGGCTCTTGGTGGAAATCTAGACATGTCTTTATTGATGTGTTCTAAAGTTTCTGTTATTTTAAGATTTAGTATAAATTAGGCGAACGATGTTATCATTATGGTAGTTTTTGTAATCTTGATAAATATTTTGTTTGGTAATCTTGCTTAATATTTTGGGGATTTTTGGTGTGGTATAAAATGAATAATGCCATACATAGGTTAGTCAAATGGGTATTGTGACTTTGCAACAGCTGGGGATTTGTATTCATTAGCAAGAACGATTACACAAGGGGTTTTGTTTGTTGTAATTTCTAATTGACAAACTTTTTTTACAATAAAAAGAGTTTACTGTGATTGGCAGACCTACTGAACCAAACGCGTATGTAACTGTTAACCCACCGAATGAAACACCCATAACAGATAAACCCACTGAATGCATATCAATTGCTAATTATGTACAGCTAGCTTATATGCACTGAACCAAACGCCCATGTAATTGTTAACATGTTTAGATATAGTATACTTCTTTTTTCTACATCCCCCTTTTACAGCATATTATGTCTTTTGAAAACATATTTAAACTTTTCATTTTGTAAATATTTGTTTAGGAGAAGGTCTATGCTGATAATTCCTAATCAAGCGTTTTGATTTTGAGAAAACTTTTCAAGTAGTAGAAGGACTTATTTGCTAAATAGTCTTCTCTTGAGACTCTTGGTGGAAATCTGGGTATTTTTATGAACATGGTATTACATCTCTTACCAAAATCTCACACTATTACCACTTTAAACCTTCTGATTTGTAAAGACTTTAACAAATGGGTATATTTGTGTTCAAAAGCCATGGTTTATTTCATAACTAATAACGAGCTCTTAAGTATTCACGGAACCATATTGCATAAC
>BQNB010155533.1:5187-15385 GCA_026074375.1 Tanacetum coccineum
GGCATAACTTTGAGTTTTTCATTCTAGCTAAAAATGTATTATATTATGACTTGTATCTCCACCTAAAAATTGTGGACAACATATATAAAATTGGGGTTAAATTCGTCAAGTGTTAAATGTTAAAAGGGCTAAAATAAAACTTCATATCTAAATATAGTCAAAAAGACAAACTTTTTTCTTTTGGCCCACAATTAAACACGTTACACATACTATAACTCGTATTTCCCATCAAAACATCTGTATCTTTAAGAGGGCTCGGTATCATAACGCCATAGGGGCGATTTCAACGCCGTTCCCGGCGTTATGACACCGATTCGTCAAAAAATGCAACAGCGTTGGTGGCCGTGTTTACACCACCACGCCACAACGCCCAAGTTTATATAAAAAAAATTAACTTTGCCCTCCCCCCCCAAAATAACAGATACTTTTCAAATTTGAATTTTTTTTCTTTTTCAATACCCACTTTAATTTTTTTAACTAACACATTTAAATTTCATTAAAAATAAAAACCATTACATAAAAATAATAAAAACATTACATAAATGATAAAAAAAACATTACATTATAATAAACATTACATGTTAAGGTTAATCACTGCCACTTGTAGGAACTGTATCCTTACGGAAAACCTTAAACACATTTTCCATTGTAATGTTAAGATAATGCTTTGATTGTTTAGGAGTAAATGAGGAGATGGTGAGGGGTATTTATAACGGAAAATTTTAAAAAGTGTATATTGATTAAATTCTTAAGACTTCTTTTTATAGTAATCTTTTTTACTTAAAATTTTAAGTACTTCTAATTTTAGAAATTGGCTAAATGCTTTATAAAGTAGTAGAGATTTTCTGTAATCTAATTCTTAATAAGTATGATGCAAACAGTATAATGGACCGTATCATCTTATTTATGTAATCTCACTTTAATCTCACGTTTAAGCCTTAAGGTCTTCTCCAGGTTTTAGAAAATTGAAACCATATTCTTACTTGATTTAGATGATATATAAATATAAAAAGTTATTGTGGTCTAAGATACAACCTTGTTTAAAGACTCAAAGTGATATTGAATCTATCATGGTTGTCTTCATGATGATTTTATGCTCAAGGAGGTTTTGACATGACAACTTTACGCTTTAAGCAGGTTTACACATTCATCGATGAATAAGCGGGTTTATCTTTTAGACTAAGGGTATGTTTGGCGAAATGAGTTGGGGTTGGGGCTAGAGCTAGGGTTAGGGCTTTTGTTGGGGCTGGGGCTTTTGTTATAAGTCGAAATTGAAATTTGTATTTTTTTAAACTTGTTTGACAAATGAGCCAGTGCCGGAGCTTATTATTGCAAAATTACTAAAAATGACATAATTAAATAAATTTTTAGTATATGTTAGATATTTTTGTGGGTTATGAGTAATTTATGATTTAAAAGCCCTTTCATAAGTCCGCGTGACAAACGAGACTTATTTTATAAGCCCTCTGATTTTAAAAGCCCAAGCCCCCATAAGCCCCCATAAGCCCCCATAAGCCTTTAACCAAACACAGCCTAAGTGTAATGGTGACCGCACAGGTGACCGTCAACTCAACGCAAACTCAACTTTCTCTCTTCAAGACCACAAACAGACCAAACACCCATAATGGTGACCGCACAAGCGACTGAATAATTTTTTTTTAAATTAAACATTTAATGGGAAACGGTAATATTTCTTGGTTGTACATGTTCCATTTCTTCAGTCATGTGTGAGACCGAAACAATTGAAAGGTCGAGGGGGGAAGCGTCCTATGTATTCGTTCGTAATGGGGGGAGACGCGTCCTTCTCCTTCTACCTAGGACGACCGACCGAGAGATTTTCTCACATTACGTTCAGTCTTATAACTTCAAAATGTAACCATTATCGAATTAATATGTGTCCAACATGAAGCTAGTGTATATGAGAATTGAGGCATGTAAACAAAAGCTTGAGTAGAAATGAGTTTTGTTTTTGTCCCACGTGAGTGAGTGAACAAAAATTAGACCAGTTTTTAAGTAAGACTATGGGGCAGGGGTTAGCATTTAGGACCGGAGACCGGACCGGATCAAAAGACCGGACCGAACCGGACCGACCGAACTGCGGTTTGGTCTTCGGTCCGGGGTTTTTGTTAGTTTCGGTCTCGGTCTGGTCCGGTTCGGGCTTACCAAAAACCCGAAGCTTACGCCGTGTAGGACTAGACCGGATCGAAGACCGACCCGAACCGGACCGTACCATTTTGGTCCGGTCTCGGTCTGGCGTTTTGGACCAAGTCGGTCCTCGGTCTGGTCCGGTCTTGACCGGTCCAGTCCGGTCTTGGACCTATGCTCACCCCTACTGTGGGGCATATGAATTAAGGTTGTGTCTTGAGTATTTGAAAAGCTTGGTTAAAGCTTCTTCGATACCCACGATCCAAACTTTTTAAGGGTGCTACTATTGGTACCCTTTGGCCCATCAAAAGTACGGATGTTCTGTACTTTTGATTTCTTTTGTTTCACAGTTTATAGTGCAACACAGTTTTTTATCAGTTACTGTTCAGTACTTTTTGATAGTTTAATATTTTTTACTTTTAAACTTTATAATTTTCGTTCCGCATTTTGCGTTTCACTGTTTTATAATATAACAAAATTATCAAAATAAAAGATAAATAAATAAATGAAAAAAAGAAAAAATAAACAAAATTACGAATAACCAACCCCACTTTTTAATTGTCAAATATTTAGGAAATCCCATTTTATGTCTGACACGTTCATGTTCCCGTGGGCTTATGTTATTGGTACCCCCCCCCCTAAAAAGCCGTTTGTACCCCCCTGGTTTTTCTGGTTTTTTTCATTTTTTTTATTTTTTTTATTTTTATAATTTTGTATATGTTATAAAACTGTAACACGAAAAATACAAAACGAAAAATATAAAGTTTAACAGGTCAAGAGTATGAAACTGTCAAAAATTACGGAACAAAAACTGATAAAAAACTGTGTTGCACTGTAAAAATGAGGGTACAAAAGGAATCTTTGTACCTTTTTTGTTGGGAATTCACTTTTACGTGACGACATTACAGAATTACCATAGTTTATCATAGTCACATACGCGAGGACTAGAATAGGCAACTATGTATAGTTTAGAGGCGTATGGGCTATAAATACCCCTCTATGGCTTCCATAGAGGGGTTGAGTCATTTGGCATTTGTCAAGTCATTTGTATCCTTCATCCATTTTCCATCTAATATCACAAGTCCATCTTCCATCTCACTACTCTCTCTCACTAAAATGGCTATCATGTGGTTTGACTCACCAAGACCACCGGATCATAGTTTTAGTGAATCTTTCAATTGGTATCAAGAGCCATGGCAACATACTCTTGGGTCGGATTTATCTTTATGGTTCGTTTGGTCTAGTCACACTTTCTGTCATTTTTGTCATTGTTTATCTTTCGTGTGTTCACTTGTCTCAAAAAGTCATGGGTTTAAAATAAAAAAGGTTCAGATTCTTTTTGTGGTTATAACAGCTTATTTTGTCTTGGTTTTTGAGCCGGTTGTCACAACTTGTTGGAGCTTATTTTAAAGTCTTTTTGTGGCTTATTGTCTATGGTTAAGAGCTTATTTTTTAAAGATTTCTAGTTGTTGGCTGTTTCTGGGTATAGCTACAAAACAGACAAGGACAACCGATCTAACTGTGAACCAAACCAGTCAAAAATAATGAGGACCGAACGAGTCCAAACCAAGAAGAACCGAACGAGTTAGTTTGAAGAGGACCGAACGAGTTATTAACAAGTGTGAGCCGAACTAGTTGCCTTGTTTGAGGACCGAACGAGTTTCACACTTTGTGGACCGAACGAGTCTTAAACAACTCGAGCCGAACGAGTGTAAGTATATAAGAGCCGAACGAGTTATTTTAATGAGGACCGGATGAGTCGTTATTTATTGACGAAACGAGTGTTAAAACCTTGTGGACCGAACGAGAAGCCACTTAAAGGATCGAACGAGTTAAACATTAAGACCGAACAAGACTCAAACCGAGTCAACTCGGCTCTTACCGAGTTGACTCGGGTCAACTCAACTGAGTCACTCTAACTCACTGAGTTGGGACAGAAATGATAAAGGAGAGGACACAGACTCTGATTATACCACAAACAACAACAGCCAAATCCAAATCCTCAAATCTAAACCTATTTCCCTTCGTCACATATAACACATCAACTCCATCTTCTCCTATTCACAACAAGACTAGCAACTAAGGAGATATCACAACAATCTGGGTCAGGGTTTACGGTTTGTGAAAATGATTTCAATCTAAAACTCGAATCCAAATTTCATCATTGATTTATGTTGGGTATAAACCCTTTCATATCCTGAATAAAAGATTGGGAATACATTGTGTTACTCTCAATCTTGATTTCTGTTTTTTAAAAATCACAAAAACACACCTACCCGTGGACCCAAATTAACAGATCCTTAAAGCAAATAGCCATTGATTCCTTCGTCTTCGGGTGTTGGCTAAATGCAATCCGTCTTTGCTAACCACGATTGATAAGGAAAATAAAGGAAGTTTTGTGAATTATGATGATGATGTCTGCTGTGTTGATTTAAGGAGAGAGATGGGATAGATTTGTTGTGGCTGAGTTTATCATATGATGGAATTAGCTTTATGATGAGAGGATTGTATGGATGGGGGCGTGATAATGAGGTAGTGCTTACTAATAACCTGAAAATTAGGATGGGAAGGTTATTATATGATCCTAAGGACCGGTTATATCAATGAAAATAGGCCAAGTATCATAAGTTAGTTGGGCCGTGTGTGGTAGTTTAAAATTAGTATAATCGAAAATTGGGCCAGGCTTATGGGATAAATTGGTTGGATCGCATATGATTGGGCCACATATCAAACATACTAATATTGGGGTGTGATTTGTGATGGTTTTATTCGGTTGTGCAATCAAGAACTCACGAAATCCTTTGGTAATTAATTAGCTGGAGCCTATTTGGTTTACTCTAAGTATATACAATTTTACTTGGTTGATGAGTAATTTGAGCTAGCTCTTATTCTATGCCGAAAGTGGTTATATGTTTATGGTTATTTGAGGTTCGAAATGTGACAAAGTGACGAGACCGGGATCAATTTGGATAAAGAATCATGAAACTAAAAGGCTAGATTTAGAATTAATTTTTTGTGACTACGGAGTTGATCGGGTATCACTCATTTGAAGTCGGGGTTGGCTGCATGCATGATTTCAATGATAACTTGCTCGAGCTTAATTTAAGTTAAAGACTTGGTTTATCTAGTTTCCAGTAGTCAAGGGGTGGATGGTCGATGACCTGGATAACTATCACTTAAAGGAGTTACGTTGTAGTACTCAGTGTCACACGCTAAGACGTTGTGGATGATCGCAAGAGGTGATGAAAGTCTCATACTTTGGGTGGAGTATTGAGTACTTAGAGATTTGCTTGGAGCACAAATTCTCTACACCGTTCTTCCAACATTAGCGCAAGCTTAAGTCACAAGAGCGGGAAATTTTACTTCAGTTTCAAGTTTGGTATATCTGGTTTACTTCATCAGTGGTTACTTCAAAAAGCCTACAAGACGGTTGGTTAAATGATAGCCAGAGAGAGGTTATGAGTAGAGATTTGATCAGCAATTGATTCTCACGGCTTAGATCTGAGCTAATTTATTCCTCACACAAGTTCTCAAATAAATGCACGTCCAAGGTGTTGCTGACTCCGACATGTCGAAATCAGCAAGGGGGAAGGAGAAGATACATCCTTGAGTCTTTGCCTTTCTTGTTCTTGAAAGCTTGACATGGGGCATCTTTCTTGAATTTTTTTAAGTTAGGCTATGCCGGGAAGACATATGTCATAACCGCAGAGAATATCAGCGCTTTAACTTATGGCCTTTTGGGTGCATTTCTTCAGACAAATGGGGGAAGTGATACCTTGAGAACTTTTGTATGCATTATTTGACTTTCCAGGGGGAAGCGGTGTGAGAAGAACTATTCAAGCGTGAGAAGATACGTTGCTGATCCAGATAATGCTTACCCCAAACGATCAATCACTAAGCTTATTCTTAAAGGAGCAGTAATATTTGATGTGGTATCCTACCAGTTCCGCTGTGCACTTAATTATTCTAAGCTTGTAAGTAAGCTTTGAAACTGCTCAAGAGAGGATTGCTAGTTTGGGGGGAAGCTTTGAAAGCTTCTAAATAATGAATATGTGGCATGAATTAGGGGGAAGCTGATTCATTGCTAGTTTGGGGGGAAGCTTTTAAAGCTTCTAAATCAAGAATATGTGGCACGAATTAGGGGGAAGCTAATTCAGAAGCTTCTCCTTAACCAGAAGTGTATGGGTTACTTAGTTCGTGCCTATTACAGTATTTCTCTTACAAAGTACTACAAAGATGATTCATGTTGGAGTGCAGACTTGAAGTCAAACACCACAGAAGACGTCATCAGCATATGAAGCTTCATGGAAGTTCTTGTTCTTAATCATTATGTACTTGTTAGGAAATTATTGTAAGTAATTCTGTAAATCGTCCCGTGGGGGAAGATTGTTGGGAATTCACTTTTACGTGACGACATTACAGAATTACCATAGTTTATCATAGTCACATACGCGAGGACTAGAATAGGCAACTATGTATAGTTTAGAGGCGTATGGGCTATAAATACCCCTCTATGGCTTCCATAGAGGGGTTGAGTCATTTGGCATTTGTCAAGTCATTTGTATCCTTCATCCATTTTCCATCAAACATCACAAGTTCATCCTCCATCTCTCTACTCTCTCTCACTAAAATGGCTATCATGTGGTTTGACTCACCTAGACCACCAGATCATAGTTTTTGTAGACCTTCATTTTTTATACTTTTTGGCGGGCCATGGTGTACCAATAGTAGCACCCGTTCTCGTGTTATCATGTACGGATGACATATTTTAGCATATTTATGTCCAAGAATTTCAACTTTATTGTATGTTGATTTTTGTTAATAACAGATTTGAAATTATTTTTATTGTTATCTATTCACTTTATCATACATCTTAATTTAAAAATTCATGTATGAATACATTTTAATTATTTTATAAAATAATGGGTGAAAGCTATAGACACGCAAAATATATTTTCAGATTAACCGGTATACGTAACATACTAATTTTATGGCTAAACGTCGCCAATCAACTTTCAAATATTGGAAATATACGTAACATTGACCGAATGTGACCTGTTTGGCCGTCTACCACTTAAAAGAGTCACAGTAATGGTCCATGTAGTTTGTGTTGACTTCCACCGCTAATCCCATGCCATGTTTATTTATTTATCTATTTATTTATATCTTTAACCATTAGTCCCTTTTTTAAATGGGTTACACTAATGGTCCATGTGGTTTGCGTTGACTTTCACCGTTAGTCCCATGACATTTTCAGATTAACCGATATACGAAACATACTAATTTTATGTCTGATCATCACTAATCAACTTTCAAATATTGTTCGTTATACGTAATGATGAACGAATGTGATCTGCTTGACCGTCTACCACTTAGAAAAGTTATAGTAATGATGTTTGTGGTTTGCGTGGATTTCCACCATTAGTCTCATGTCATATTTATTTTTTTATAACTTTAGCCGTTAGTCTCTTTTTTAAACAAATTACAGCATTGAACTTGTGGTTTGCGTTGACTTTCATTGTTAGTCCTAATGTCCCATATCATGTTTTCTTTTATATATAACTAGACTAGATTCAAGGCCCGCCCGTTGGGCGGCAAGTTTTAAGGTATTATTGAAAGAATCATTGACATCTTGATAATTGTTGGCTATTGTTTACATAATTTAAGGTTGTTATAATGTTCAAAAAATAAATGTAAAATTCTTAGTTTCTTTTAATTTTGTGATGCTGAAGTTGAAACAGTAATGTCGTTTATATAAGATAAACAGTCAAAGATTATAGCATGATTTTATGAAAAATTTAATGATTCCAATCAACAATAACTCAGGCAATGAATATAGACTAAATCAATGGTTACCATAAAAAGTGAAGGTCAGATAAAAGAAACATTGATGTCGTTTTTTTAAGAGAAACAGTTAAAGATTCTAGCATGATTTTAGGAAAAATTCAATGATTCCAGTAATAACTCAGGCAATGAATATAGCATGATTTTAGGAAAAATTGATTGACTAATTCAATGGTTACCATAAAAAGTGAAGATGAATTAAGAGAAACATTGATGTTGTTTTTATAAGAGAAACAGTTAAAGATTCTAGCATGTTTTTAGGAAAATATTGATGATGAAAGTATTCATTTTTTAGGAAAATACAAATAAAAATATTGACAGTGAAAAGTTCAAATAACTCAGGAAATGAATATAGCATGATTTTTGGAAAAATTCAATGATTAAATCAATGGTTACCATAAAAAGTGAAGGTCAATTAATAAGGCCGAACATTTGTTTGTAACAATTACAAACAATTTGAGATCAACCCAATAATTCTTTACATGCAGATAATAACATTAACTTAGATTAAATGGAAGGTAATAAACAAAATACAGTTTGATATTTAAGAGAACCACATCCATAGTCGAAACTTAATTAAAAAGAAAGCCAAAACTTGTTGAATAAACATAAATAATTAGTGATAACTCGTATCAATTGTCACTATCAGAATCTTCTTGTGTCGCTTCATTTTCCAAAGGGCCATCATTAATGAAACTGTCCATAAGATCATATTCATTAGGTCTGTCATCAAAGTCGTCTGAAAGCGGTATCTCATCCGTAGATGCATCTTTTAATTCTTCACCAACTTGTCTATCGTCATCAGCTTCATGATCAAATACTTTTAAGGTTTAGTCTTTCTTATATTTATTGTTTATATGTTGATATTTGAGAATACTTTTAACATGAACAAAACAACTCTGCCATTTGAAAACATGTTCCATATGTTGTATATCTTTTTAAAACTTATTTGCAAAAAAAAGTTTTATAACTTATTTGAAAACATGTTTCATAATTACTCTTACAAAATATCAAACATTGTTCAAGTCGGTAAGCATGATAAATATAGAAATTAAAATATTCAACTACTCTTCTACCACCAATAAAAAAAACTCCATAATTACATAACTTTGTCACAAATATGTATTGGTATATTAGGCACATATATTTTGTTATTCACGCATATCCTTAGCTAAAAACTCTAGAATTACATAAACATGAATATAAATTAAAACATTACTCATACTGCTGATTACAAACACCATCTGTTATTATATGTATTAAAGTAATATTTAGTTAGCAACCAAACAGATTACCATCTGATCTTGCAAGACTGCATCTAAGCTCCACACCTCATTAGGTCTTTGTTTGGGGTGAGACTTCCAAATACTGATCACACGGGCCAATATCTTGGCATCATAAAGCATGGGATCGAGGTCACACAACTGAGTCATATTAATCTCCATTTTCTTAACTACAAAGAGAGAAAGAAACATTAATGTTTCTGATATAACTAAAATAACAATAAAATTCAAACATCCATGAATTGAAAATTTTAAATCTTTACCGAGGGTGTATATAGATATTTGGAGAAGAGATGAAGATGAACAAAAGTAAGTGTAAGTGTGTGTGCCTGGTATTTATAATGAATGTGGTAGGCTTTGACATTTGGAAAGTTAATAATCATTAAAACTGATTATAAAATTTTGAAGAATAGGTCAAAAAAGATTTCAAGTTTTAGGTTCGAACATTAATGTTTTCCAAAAAAGTTCCTATAATTTTGAAAATTAGAGATTTCTGGTTAAGACTTTCCATAATTACTTCGTTGACTCAATTAATGAGATGGTGATGACATGTTTATGTCCAAGAATTAAGTTCATTTGGATACCAAAGTTTATTTGGATACCAAGGGACCAATCCTCACCCTCTATCTTCATTTGATCCAATGAATAAGATTAAATTAACAATTTACACTACAAGGGTATTTTTGTCAACTATATAAATAAAAAAATAAAAATACCATCTGTTAAGCCCTCATAAAACACACACAAACACACTTCGATGCTTTTTTCCTCCCCGATTCTCTTTCTTCCACCATAAGTACATAACAGCTGTAACATATTTTTCAACCTAATTTTGATAATCAAAATCATCAACTTATCATCACAATCTTCTCTATTCATTATCAGTGTTATCATCACATTAATCAACAACAATGATTTTATATCAG